>JACSYO010001857.1:955000-1210000 GCA_016806645.1 Ophiodon elongatus | reverse complement strand
GAGAGTCAAAACTTCCTCCCCGAACACAACCTGGGCAAGAAGAAGTATGAGACGGAATACGTAAGAGCTGCTCTGTCCTCCCGACACCTTTATCGTCCTTGATCCCGCACGTCCTCGTTTCCTAACCGCAAACCTTTTACCCCCCCAGCACCAGGGCAACGCCTCCTTCGGCATGTCCGTCTTCAACCTGGGCAACGCCATCATGGGCAGCGGCATCCTGGGCCTGTCCTACGCCATGGCCAACACCGGCATCGCCCTGTTCGTGTAAGTTCTCTAGAGTCCTCTCCCGGGACAAGTCTTCACCTTGTCAGGGGTTTAAGAATGGGATGCGTCTGGTTGGATGCTGAGGGGCGGCAACAACAGCGAAGCCCCTCCAGCCATCAGAGACGGGCCAATCAGGATGTAACACGTCATCCAAGAGGATGGAGCTGAAAGTAAAGGAAACCAGCGCTCAGTTCCATGACCTGGATCCAGGTGTTGTTTTGTCTGTTGTGTCAAGGTCGAGGCTCATGATGCTCTCTGAAGGGCTTTTCCTCGTGTGTGTGTGTGTGTGTGTGTGTGTGTGTGTGTGTCTGTGTGTGTGTCTGTGTCTGTGTGTGTGTGTGTGTGTGTGTGTGTGTGTGTGTGTGTTGTAGATAAAACAGTGGAGAGAATGTTCATTTGTAGTGGGTGAAAACGGAAAGTTCTAGGACAATTCTATTTTGCAAATTATAGTTATTTTTTAATAAGAGCGCCCCCTGTTGGTTATCCAGAGCAAAAGGAGATCACAGTGTGTACAAATTGTCTGTCACTTTTCCAGCGTATGTGAGGAAGTTGTAGCCCGTCTCTACACCAGCTGTCATGTGGATTCCTTCATGTTTTTCATCAGTTATAGGGATAACCATCAGTTATGATACAGCTTTTTCCTCAAATCACATTTGAGAAATACTGTCTTAAGAGGCCAAAGGTTCTTTACTACCACACAGGCAGCACCTCTTTTCTTTCCTGGTCTACGGTCAGAGTATAAATACATGTTCTCATAGTCGCTTACTAGATTACTTTGGGCTTCACCAAATACCAGTTTACTAACACAGGGAGCGGCGGGGAAGCGGCTTAGCCGAGCTAATCCCGCTGCCTTTGGGTTAGGGTTATGTAAACGGGGAGCTTACACACAGACCGGGGCGCGGCTCACCGTCACCAAGCGGCCGACCAATCGGAGCCCTGCATCGGCAGGATGTCTGAGATTATAGAAAGCGTCATCAGAAGATAGCTCTCTGTTTGCATTGCGAAACGTGCGGCCTGTTGCTCTTCTCCTCGGCAATTACAGTTCAAGTTAAGTAACCTCTCGCAGAACAAACTCACTGTCCATAAAAGGTCCACAAAGCATATATTTGTTGAGCGGCAGCGTATGAAGAGATAACGTGTGCAGCGTTATGATGTCAGAGGCCGGCGGATGAGCGAGCGGTCAAAGCAGCTGGACGGTCACTTGCAGGGGAGGAAACGTCTTTTCAGCGCCGGCCCTAAAATGGCCCGGAGATTAATTTTCACCTGGACTATTAATACACGGACACATATTGCTGGTAATGCAGCGTCCGGAGGGTGCTAAGAGGATCCCGTACGGGGGGGGGTCCTCTGTCCTTGCTGACGCTGCATGTGACTCCAGGGACCTGCAGCCCGATGCTGCAGTCAAGCTCTTTGGGCATCAGGCCAAAAAAAAAAAATCAAAATTCACTGATTTCTGACCCTTTTCTCAGAAGATGATATCATTATCAATTATTTTTTTAACTAATATTCTAATAAACTGTAAATTAGTTTACAGTAAAAAGCAGAGTTTGAGTCATTACGAGGGTACATTGGTGTAGTTGGTGTTCTGATTTTCACGTTAGCTAAATGTGTGTTTGTAAAATACATTTGTCATTGAATCGGCCTTTAAAGCCCCGCCTTCAATACCAATGTAGATATCGCTTCAGCAACGGAGAGGACCAGTCTGTCCTGTTCTGTGTTTTTTCTTGTAACCGTCCTGGTCGACATTCAGCTAAAGATCCTCTCGTGTGTTTACAGGATTCTCCTCGTGTCCGTCGCCATCTTCTCCTTGTATTCTGTCCACTTGCTGCTGAAGACGGCCAACGAAGGAGGTGAGTCTTGCGGGTGGTGGTGTGTGTGTCCAAACGTCCCTCTGGCTTCTGGTCGGGACTCTGAATGCTAACTCGGTGCTATTCGCTCCTCTGAAGGTGCGCTGGTCTACGAGCAGCTGGGTTACAAAGCCTTCGGGATGCCGGGGAAGCTGGCCGCTTCCATCTCCATCACCATGCAGAACATCGGAGGTGAGAGACATTGTGGCATTTTAGCAGCAGAGACAACTTCTTTTTTAGAAGTGTTGCGCAACTATAATTGAACTCCCATGTCTGTATTTATCCACCCTGGGTTTATTCCACGAGTTACCACACTGTGCCTCTGTATCTAAACTGACTGCATGGTTGGAAAGAAATAAAGGAAAGAAAAGGGAACGCTTGGCCCAGTGGAAACCTCGTGTGTGTTTGGAATGTAGAGCAGCCGCCAGGGAACATTTGAGTTGTTCAACAAGCATCCATTGGACGAGCTCAGCCCCTCGCCAAATATTCAACATCAGTATTTTTTCAGGAGGGCGTGCTTTGGCTCATGTTACAGGGAAGTGTACTAACTGCCGTTTTCTGTCTTTCCAGCCATGTCGAGCTACCTCTACATCGTCAAATACGAGCTGCCCATCGTCATCAAATCCTTTGTGGGAACCGGCAATGTGTGAGTGACCAAATCTTTCATTAGCTTCCTGACTCATAAATACATCTGACCTGCAGGTCTTGACAAGTTGAAAACAAAAAGGTGCCTTTAAGGCGACGAGGCTGATGTGACGGTTCTTAAAAAGGCAAAAGTTCTGTTTACAAAGCAGGGAGCCACCACTAGTGTTGGTCAAAACCTCCACAGGGTAGCTTTCATTTTCAGCATCCTATTAGCATTAATCATTTAGGGGCTTTATTGTAATCAACAATAGGAAAATAGGGAGGCAGAAATAGAAAACAAGCATATAAATATGAAAATCTTTTAGCATACAGAATAGAAAATACGTTGGTAAGTAAAAGAATGCGAGAAAGACATAATGTATTGCTAACAAACTAAGTTCATGACCTTCTAGTGGAGGTTCTGAACTAGTCTGACCAGATTTCCAAGAAATGGGTGAGCAGAGGAGCCGATAGGCCTCCGGCCAAGAACGGGGGGTCCATTCTGCTCGTGATTCAGAAGTGATGTAGATGGAACTATTACGGCATAACTGTTGGCCAAATGTCTGGACACTTTAAAGGGCCGGACAGTGCTCGGTCTATGTGAGCGGGGGCCCTTCAAAGAGCCCTTTTAGAAGTCGCGGCCCCCGGTGCCGCATCGGGACGGAGCGCGGCATGAGCTCACTGAGACCTCTGAGACCTCGCTCACTGAGACCTCACTCACTGAGACCTAGCTCACTGAGACCTCACTCACTGAGACCTAGCTCACTGAGACCTCGCTCACTGAGACCTAGCTCACTGAGACCTCACTCACTGAGACCTCGCTCACTGAGACCTCGCTCACTGAGACCTCGCTCACTGAGACCTCACTCACTGAGACCTAGCTCACTGAGACCTCTGACACCTCGCTCACTGAGACCTCGCTCACTGAGACCTCGCTCACTGAGACCTCGCTCACTGAGACCTCTGAGACTTCGCTCACTGAGACCTCGCTCACTGAGACCTCGCTCACTGAGACCTCGCTCACTGAGACCTCTGACACCTCGCTCACTGAGACCTCGCTCACTGAGACCTCGCTCACTGACACCTCGCTCACTGAGACCTCGCTCACTGAGACCTCTGAGACCTCGCTCACTGACACCTCGCTCACTGACACCTCGCTCACTGAGACCTCGCTCACTGAGACCTCTGAGACCTCGCTCACTGACACCTCGCTCACTGAGACCTCGCTCACTGAGACCTATTCCTGGGGAGCGGATCAGGCGTCCCGTGCGGTCCGGTCTGCGTCAGCTGACATGCAGACGTTAGGGGGGAGGCTCGATCGGGCCCGAAGACGTAAAGGAACATTCTGACAGACAAGTGGACCCAATGGGACGGTTTCTGAGCAGAGAAGCACATTCTAGTGCCAGTTAGTGGAGTTAGTCAGTGTGACGTTAAATTAGATGACGACGCATGGAGAAATAAATCTTTAAGTATTTTTGAATTTATCATATATCACAGAGAGGAGCTTACAAACGTTGCATAAATAGCAGACCTGTTCTGAACTATGCAAATAAAAGCAGGAAGCAGACATGTAAATGAAGGACTGAGACAGCACCACTGACTTGCCTCTGGCTGTGTTTCAGAGAATGGTACACCAACGGGGACTTCCTGGTGATGCTGGTGACGCTCCTCATCATCCTGCCCCTGTCGCTGCTCAGGAACTTGGGTAAGCAGTGTGTGTTTGTGTGTGTGTTGTAAAAATGGATGCATTTCTACAGAGGGGTGGGTCGGGGCTGGAGGCGTCTCAGATTGTGCACAATTCCGAGTGTCATAAGTCATAAAAGGAAAACAAGCTTTTAAAATAGAAACCTCTCGGAGGAAAAAAACAAAAACTGTAGCTCATGTTTCTGTTTTGTTCACCCCCCCACCCCTCAGGTTACCTTGGTTACACCAGTGGTCTGTCACTGCTCTGCATGGTGTTCTTTCTGATCGTGGTGAGTAAAGCCCACCTGCTTCCTCATTCGTCACACACACACACACACACACACACACACACACATACACACATTTATATATATATATATATATATATATACATACACACACACACACACACACACACACACATACACACATTTATATATATATATATATATATACATACACACACACACACACACACACACACACACACACACATATATATATATATATATATATATATATATACATACACACACACACACACACACACACACACACACACACACACATATATATATATATATATATATACACACACACACATACACACACACACACACGCGCACATGTCCTGTTGGCACACGAGCCAGCCAGATGAGTCAGAGAACAATTTTTCAGTTTTTCCATGAAAGCCTTTCCACACAGTAGAGCAGGAATTACTTATGGGGAAAAGGATCCTATAGTTTGGTTACAACATTGTGATCTGTTAACATTTAGTTTGAGATATTGACAGTTTTTTCAAATTTGGAGCTCTACAGTATATCATATATTTACCCTGAACACTGTCTTGTCCTCCAGGTGATCATCAAGAAGTTCCAGCTCCCGTGCCCGCTGCCCACGGACCTCAGCGCTCTGAACGAAACCATCAGCAAAGTGCTGAACACCACCTTGTCCCAGCTCAACTCCACCGCCGTGGACTACAGCGAGGACACCTGCACGCCCAAATACTTTGTCTTCAACTCTCAGGTAAAGCTCTATGAGACGCTGGACTGTGTGCTAAACCAAAACTAAAAATCATCTTTCAATATTTGGGCGTTAACATTGTTTTTTTTTCTTTTCAGACTGTCTACGCCGTTCCCATCCTGACCTTCGCCTTCGTGTGCCACCCCGCTATCCTGCCCATGTACGAGGAGCTCAAGGAGTGAGTGTGCACTTCTTTCATTTCTTCAACTCGGACTACAAACCACAGCTGCTTTCTCCTCACGTTTGTCCCTGGACTTTATCTCACGCTTGTATAAAACTAAATGAACTCCTCTCCGCCCCAAACAGCCGCTCTCGCCAGAAGATGCAGGGCGTTGCCAACGTGTCCTTCCTGGCCATGTTCATCATGTACCTGCTGGCCGCCCTCTTCGGATATCTGACCTTCAACGGTGAGTCGCTTTGACGTGGAAAAAGAATTCAATGTATATAAATATAAGATGACTGTACGGTGGAACAGTTTTGGAATGTAGCTAAATCCTTAATTAAAAAATAGATAAATGATAATGCCCTATAGAAAATAGGGCATTAAAAACTCTTCAGGAACGGATGAGTGACTACTGTGTGGGTTTAGTAGCGGCCATTGTCCCCGATACTAAATGTGAGAGCGGATCGATCAGCCAAAGTTACGGGACGAAGCTTCCAGGTCCAAATTAAACAGCGAGTATCTCTCCTGGAAAAACCAAACAACAAAACGCAGGACTCAAGGCCTGTTGCGCAAGAGTGTGAAAAAATCCAGCTGACACAGCTGACCAGTGTGTGTTTGTCTGGCAAGAACATCTGGTTATACAAGAGCTCGATAATCAGGAAGGGACTTCTTCAACCGTCCTGACGGGGGTGGGGGGGGTGGGGGGGTGGGGGGAGGTGGGGGAGGTGGGGGGGGGGACTGAGACTTCTCGTGACGTCTGCTGTAACCTGCTCGTCTGGGTTCCTCAGCTTAAGGACCCGCAACAAGACTTTGAATCAGAGGCAACAAAAGAAACACAAGCATTCAAAAAGACGTGCGGCGTGGCACTTGCAGAAGTCACGAACAGAGCAAATGTTTCACAGACAAGTTCTCAGAGTAGGTTTCAGATATTGTTTTGGGGCAGACAGCGGAAAAATATGAACTTTTATGCTCTAATGAAGCCTTTTCATGCTAAACTGTTTAACGTGTTCTCCAACAAAATACGAGTCTACAGCCAATAGAGCACGTCTTTGAGGCTCGGCACAGCTAAATGCTAATGTTAGCGAGTTAACATGCTGGTGTTTAGCAGCTAAGTTAACCATGGTTACCGTCTACGTGTGTTAGCATGCTAACATTTGCTAATTAGCACTAAAAACAAAGTATATAAAAAAAATGATGTAAAAAAACTAGTAACTATTAATTAAACTAATAACGTGTTTCTTTATTCCGATAAATGCTTCGGATTCAGTTTGATGTTTTCTTGGAAGCTGTTCTCGACCTTAAAGCATGTTTGTTAGAGATGTTAGAGTGTGCCTCCGCTCTAAAGGCCCTTGCTCTCTTGCCTCACAGTGCACGTGGAGCCTGAGTTGCTGCACACCTACTCCAAGTACTACAAGTCTGACGTGGTCCTGCTCATCGTCCGTCTGGCTGTGCTGACCGCGGTCACGCTCACCGTCCCCGTGGTTCTGTTCCCCGTAAGTCTCAGAAGTCTGACTGATGTCGTCGTCGCTGAAGTGATTTCCGTGAGCCATGTGGAAATAAGCTTTTGTCTCCGTGTGCGTAGATCCGTACCTCTGTCAACCATCTGCTGTGCGCCTCCAAGGAATTCAGCTGGATCCGCCACACCATCATCACTGTGGTGCTGTTGGCCAGCACCAACGCCTTGGTCATCTTCGTCCCCACCATCAGGGACATCTTTGGCTTCATCGGTGGGTGTCTGCGTTAATGTGCATGATTATGCCATAAAAAGCATGATTTAAATAGAAGATGGTGACTAAAATGCCAAATGCTGGTCCCTTACACAGGCGCCTCTGCTGCTGCCATGCTCATCTTCATCCTGCCCTCGGCTTTCTACATCAAACTGGTCAAGAAGGAGTCCATGAAGTCCGTGCAAAAGATTGGGGTAAGGAGTTAGTTCTTACATCTTCATTTGTCTGTTCCACGTCGTGCTGTAGCTTCCAGCCCCGTAGCTTAGCATAAAGACTGAAAACGTTGGTAACACCATCCACCCAGCATCTCTAAAGCTTGCTGACTAACATGTTATATGTTTAACCTCTACACGTCTATATTTATGCCAAGCTAAGCAAAGCTAACCATCTTATTATATATTATACAACCATTATATTGAACATAAACACAAGAGAATTCATCTTCACGTCTAACTCTCGGCAAGAAAGCGAATGAGCGGGTTTCCCAAAAAGTCTCGCTCTTCTTTAGTCGCTTGGAGTGACGGTGTTGGCTAAATGTGAACTCCTTCTCCTCTGCAGGCCTCCGCCTTCCTGCTGCTGGGCTTCTTTGTCATGACCGGCAGCATGACCCTGATCGTCCTGGACTGGATCCACAACGCCACCGCCAGCCCGGTCGCTCACGGCGACGGACACTAGAGCTCCACCGCGGAGACGAGCTCTGCTACCACCGCGCAACCAACGAAGATCAAACCTATTGGAAAAGAAGAAAAACACAAGAACTCACTTGATGCTCTGCTTTGACTTCCTGAGCGACAAACCATGCCATTCCAAGAGAATGTATCGAACTTTGTACAGTATGCTGTTATAGGCCACAACGATGGTGTTTTACTTGTTTCTTCTCTTTTTATCGTACATTTTTTTTCATTGTTGTTTTTGCTCAATTTCTTTTTTTTTAATGTTCTTTTGTAGTTATGGTACAGCTGAAAACAAATATTTGAAGGTGCCTCAAAGCAGAGATGACATAGTCGTAGAGTTCAAAATGCAGCTTACACTCAGGTAGGGCGTGCGGGTGTGGCTGTGACCTCAGAGCTCGGCAACCACCAATCCTGCTAAGAAACATACGTGAACGTCCCGAAGGTTGACGAGGCGACTTGACAGTTCAACCGCCTCATGGGCGATTCAGTTCCTTCCAACATTTGTTGTTTTTTCCCCCTTTTTCTCTTTTTTTTTACTTTGCCAAAAATGTATTTGTTTAGCATCTTTGTATATTGAAAAGCACTTACTGTTCAGCACACTTGTGGAGAAAAACAGTGTCAGTTTTCACAGGCGAGGCCTACCACACGCCTTCTGAGTACCAGGGCTTTGTGACCTTACTTAGTGTCAGCTTTCAATGTAAAACCCAATATAAGTCAACAGAACCTGCCTTTTCAAACCCGACACTGGGAGCTGCAGAGTTCCTCATTCGAGGACTCTCACGAAACTGTATTTACTCTAAAAAAAAAAAAACCTGCTGAAGATCTTGTTGGAATAGCGCGTTCAGTGACAACACTACTGCTTTGAGACCTGGAGGCCTCTCAGCCTCCAGTGAAACCTTTTTCTTTACGGGAGAATACTTTGAATTTGACCACACGCTGTGGTTGTAATATACCTGTTAAACTTGCAGAAAAACAACAACTAAAAACTAGAAGTCAGGTGTCCTAAACACGGACAACCAGTCTGTCACTATATTTTGAGTGTTTTTGTGTACAGTTATGCAGTTTTCTGCTTTTCGAAATGTTTCACAAAGAACAACTTGATGGCTCGCCGCGGACTTGGTTCCCCGTGGAGTCGTGAACCTGTCATCCGACGGTGCACTGTGCTTCCAACACTAACTTAACACATCACCAAACTGTTATTGTCCAACATCTATTTATGGAAGACCGTGAAATCAATGTAATTTAATCTATTTTACTATATTTATAAAATATTGTATGTATATATATATGTATATATATATCTATTGAGTTCAACTGTATATACGCTTTGTTTTTGTTTGAATTTTTTTTTTCTCTCTTTTTTTTTTTACAATAATGCATTGGAGCTGTAAAACAAAAGCGAAAAATCCCCACGCTGGTGAATTTGTGATATTGAATTGGCTCCAATGCACCGGAGCTTCAACTGTTCATCTCTGTTAAGACTGACTGAATTATCCCACTGTGTTGATTCTGTGAAACGGGTTCCATGTGGAAGCCTCTCACACAGCAGTCTGGTTTCCTTTTGGGCCCTTGAACAAGAACCATCAGCAGAATGTTCTTGATGCACATCGTGTTGGAGAGTACTCAGCCATCTCTTGACTTCAGGAGCAACGAGGGCTACGCCCACCAGTGTTACAGTCTTGTTTCAATGAAACATTATGTACATCCTGTAAATAATGTCCAATTAAAATAGATGAAGATAAACTAATGACATGTGGGTGTTCTTTGTGCCAGTTCAGTTTGGTCGGAGAAGAGTTTGTGAATGTGATTTATGAGGACATGAGTTACAGCTGACTGGCCGTCACTTGTTTGGTCAGATTGTTGTCAGAATGCTCGTCAGCCACAATAAAGGCCACTCTGGGCCATTTTAATGTCAAACTCAAGTTATGTTTTAAAATGGTTTTATTAGTATTGTTTTTGAAGGAAAACGATTATTTGTTGTTTTCTTGATTTAGTTTATAGTTCATTCCTGAATACAGCATTAATATGTTTAAATGCTGCATAGACTCATAAACGTATACATTAGTGAAACAGTTAAATATGCTAAAGCCAAACATAAGTCATTGGTACTGTACACAGGTATTGTAAAGAAAAAGCCCTTCCTACGCTTCCTGTCAGCTTCCCTTCTCGGCCGTGCTTTTCTTTTGTGCTACGTTAGCAGCAAAGTTTGTGAATGTGGTTTATGAGGACAAGAGGTTAAAACTCTAGTTGAATGGTTTCCGAGTTATAGTCCCCCTCGGCAAGGCCACACGGGGCGTTAACAATAAACTGTTTTTGAGGGAAAATGCTTTTCAATTTTGTCTTAGAATCTAGGAAAGAAAAAAGTGACAATGTGTCTGTGTGTCTCTTTACATGCTGCTTTCATGAAGTTGATTATTTCCGCCTGAACACATACAATTATACCTTTAATATGGCTTTGGTCACCCTGTATTAATGTCAACATCTATTACATCTACATCTATTAGTTAAATATACTAAAGGCAAACTCTGAATGCTTAAGAATACCTGCTTAGTCATGTCCCGTGATAGGCACGTTCTCTTTTTCACAGAGCATAAACTCATAAATTCTCCAGATTTCCAAAACGTATAATATGTACTCAGATTTACAGGGAATCTCTTCACATATGCCCTTTCTCCTGCGATGAACGCCTTTCCTTGAGCCAACGCTGCCCCCCAGTGGTCATCAGACGACACTACACAGCTGGAGAACGACTCTTTCTACCGGATTCATCCCTCAGACTATATTTATATAACTCTGACACCAGGTAGGGTGACTCGATTAATGTACTTTAACATGATATGCCAGAAAGATACACACGGACATACATGTCACCTCATGTACAACTCCTGACATCCAAGGCTGTAATCCTTACTGACCATGGAAACAGTTGACAAATGTTCTCATCACACGGTCCATTATTTTTATTTTTTATTTTTTTTTACAGCAAAATTCCCGTTAATTTGGCTCCTTTTTAAAAAAAAAAAACCCATTTCACCCTGCGACCTCCGTACCCACCGCTCTGAGCCGTCCAACCCAGCGCATCATGCTCGTGCTTTGAAGCGTCGGGCACACACCGTGTAAACCTGCACAGGTGATATCACTTAAATGGCTGATTAGACTTCACCAGGAACGTGTGTGCGCATGCGTACAATGGTTGGCGGTCATCTCGCCAACTCCCAGCTTTGTTGGGAGAAGCACGTGTTATTAATGACATTAGTGACGGCTGTGTTGCGTTCAAGTGTTTCCCAGTAAATTACAGCAGAAAGACAGCGTAGACAATACAAGCAGTTAAATAGAATTCAGCCATCGTTGGTATGATTATTTATACCGGTGATTTTACTACTGTGACATGTCAGTGTATCCATTGGAAACCAGTGTATTCCTAGACATTCATAGACCAGGTGACAGGACATAGAATTCCTAATAAAGACGCCCACTGTCTAATTAACCAGGTTATTGACACCGGTCTGCGGTCAGATCTGTGACTCACAGCTGTAGAGATATATAAGAGAGAGATATAGATTATATATATCTATATATAGATATAGATATATATAACATTATATATAATATATATTCTTTGAGGCAGTATTTGCTGACATTAGAGCCAGACATTTCTCTCTCGGTCGACTGAAAACAGTAAATACACTTGAAACTCACCTGCTTGTCAAACAACTCCAAATGAACGTTTCTCGTTAAGCAGCTGTTTGCTATTAAGTTTGCCATAGCAACTGGTGTGATGATGTCAGGTTGTTGTGCTGCCCCCTAGTGAACACGTTTATTTTGTACATGTTTTTATATAACAGTAGTATTATATACTCTGACAGTGCTCCAACCTACTGTACATCCACTGTGTAGGTTGTTTTCTTTAACTTGGAGAAAGTAAGGGGGACCCGTTGTGTTTCAAACAAAGAAACCACGTGGTTTCAAAAGGTGATTCTTGGGAAGGGGTTGGGAAGAAACATTGCAGAAGAGACTAAATCCACACCGATGAAACACTTCCACCGTTAAAATCTTAAATGGAGGCGTGGTTTCCTCCTTCTCGCCAGGCCTCTAACAAACACACAGCAGATCAGGAAGCAGCTATTTTATTTCACTACTCTCTGGATACTTTGCACAGATCTGTTCACCCATTGACATTCAATACACATTCAGGCCAAGGGCGGGGTTCATCTCATGTGATCTGCCCCCCTGGGACCTGTGCCTTACATTACAAACTCACTTCTGATTGGCCATCCCGCTCAGCGTCTCCTCAACCAATCAGGGCCCTGATTACAATCACACTCATCAGATTCCAGCCCTTAATTGAACCATGGAGATTAATAAAGGCAATGCACAGTTTTCTTTTTTTTTTTTTTTAAACTAGGCCTCATCTGAAATATTATATAATATTTTTAAAAAAAGAACGTTGACAATATTCAATTAATAAGCTATGCGATCAGGATGCCATTTAGGAGGAATTCATCGTACCAGCCGGCACCCTGGAAGAGGCTCTCCACTACATGAGCCGACGTCGATGGCTGAGCGTTGCATCTTTAGTATCAACCCCCCCCCCTCCCCCTCCCCCTCCCCTCCCACGCAACCCTGCGCTCCTTACAGTAGTTCCCCAAGTCACATGATCTATGCAAAATAAAGGGCTCTTGCATTACAATTTCTGATTGGGTAATTCTTTTTCTAACAAAATATGAAAATCTATAGAAAAAAAATCTTCATTCAATAAAAGGTAGAGATATCAAAAAAAGAAAATGTCGGCTCTCCGTTTGTATTTCAGTTTGGAGGCTAAATTCCAGCCAGAGGAAATTGCACTTGAGCAGCTGAATGGGTCCGTGAGGGCATCGCCACGCCAGCAGCAGGGCGGGGGTTCATTTCTTGCGGGCGTGCTTGTATTTGTCCACGTAGGCCTTCACCAGGTTGGCCACCTTACTGGAGTTCACCTCACCGCTCTTGCTGTGACACACCTGAGGAAATAAACAGTCGAGGCCAAACAAAACTGTCAAATTTACGGCAAGTATGATCTGACGCGTCAAAGCAGTGAGCATGGGGATGTAGTCAGAGCGACATTAGAGAAAGGTGCCTTTCTTCTTAGCCTTTCCAAAACCAAAAACACGAGAGCAGAAGTGTATGAACTGAATTCAATACCGTGTTTGTCCAAGACAAGCTGAAGTTGTTAGCATGCCTGGCTAGCTAGCCTTCAGTGGTAATGGAGTGGTAGTTCAAAGGCTGTGGGGCGCATCAGAAATAACCTTACTTTGTGGGTCACAGGCTGGATTTAAAGAAAAGTGCTGTACACAACTAGCTGTGTCGCGTTTCCCCTCTGTGTGGAAAGCAGGTCCTGGATGCTATCGGAGTTTGGGCTAACGTTTAGCTGGACGTTTATACACCAGCGTCACCGGACAAACTCGTTACCAGAGGTAGCGTTACGGTTTGTAAAACTCATCGGTTAGCTTCGTCCCTTGTAAAAGTGAAACGTATGAAAATATGAAGTATGTAAGATAAGTAGTCCAACAGGGCTATGTTGGAAGGAAAGGTCTGTCTATACATTCATACTTGTACTAACTAATTCTACTCCGCAGTACGACAATGCTGTCTCCTTACTTCCATGTCTCCGGCATGGCTCTTCAGCGACGGTTACTGAGGGGGAGGGGCTTACATGGAGGGGCGTTTTACCTTCTCTACTGCTTTGCGGACAATCTCCTTATACTCGTCCTTTGTGATTTCCTTCTTTTGGTAATAGGGTTTGATGGCGTTCTTCACTTCATTGACAGCTTTCTCTTGGATCTGATGTTTCTAAAGCAGAAAGGGGAAAATCAAGATTGCTGGAAAGAAATTGACAGAAACGCACGGAGAAACTTTCTGGAAAGGTGGTTGGTGATGGAGTGATGTGTAGAGCGGTGGCAGCAGGTTACCTTTTCCTTTTTGGAGCCGTCACCGTGAGCCTTATGTTGGCCGTACTGAGTTGTAGAGGACGGTACAACGTGGCTGTATGCCGACTGGCCGTAGGTCGCCGTGGCAACGCCACCTTTGCTTGGGGTGGGAAGAAGGCCGGGTTTCCCATAACCCACCATTGTATTCCCCATCTAGGCCGAACCAGAGAAGGCAGAACAGTACTTGTATATTAAATGCTTTTTTTAAATTATATTTAATTATATATATATATTTTTAAATGCTAATCAGTATACAGTGTCCAAGTCCCATCCTCAGCACTCGTCCTGTCCACGTCCCAATATAGCATACCTGTGTCCCGTAGCCGTCGGGCTGAGCCGCTGCCGTCTGGCCGCCTTGATGCATGGGTGGAGGTGGTGGGGGAGGGGGTGGGAGGCCCTGAGCGCCGACAGCGGGGACCTGAAGCAGCGGTACGGCAGGGTGGAGGTGCACGGGGCCCTGAGGAGGCATGGCGTACGGCGCCGCAGGCTGCAAGCTGACCGGCAGGGCTCCTCGCTGGCCCTGCATGGGGAAGTGATGCTGAAGGACATTCAGCTGAGGGGGGGCCGCGTTCATCACAGGCACCGGAGCGTTACCGGGTACGGCCTGGGCAGCAGCGTCGCTTTTAGTGCCATCTGGAGAACAAGAAAAACTAAATTAAGAACTCATCATTGATGAATGCATGTAAGCTAGAATAGACATATTTTCTAGTGGACTTTAAGTGATTGTATATTTATTAATGTATAGATATAGAGCCATTGAATTAATTTATAAACAGATCAAAATGTGCATAAGATACTTCACAGAAGGTGGAATCAAACAAGTAAAAATAGATAAATGTTGAGAGACTTTCAAAGGGAATACATTTAAAACTTTAAAGAAATTGCTCTCTCCTCTCAAATGTAATAACGGTGCCTGAGGGTCATTTTGTCATTAGCCTCGTAGAGAACATTAATCCCAAACACCATGACTACAGCTTGTATCTTAGTGGGACATTTGGCTGACTCATTACTTGCTATTTGTCATCTGCATTTCCTCAAGCAGTAGCACTTGTGTTTTTGGAGATGTGATAAATAACTGCAGAGAGACTGAGGAGGCTTTAGACCTGCTGCTGCCGGCTGCTCCTCCTCTTGTCGGTTCCAGCCTCCTGGTCCTCCTCTCTCCCTCTTGGAGTAATAATCCTGAACGTCTGCGGGCAGTGTCCTCCTGACAGCCCAGCTGGAAGCCGATGACCAGCCTGACCGGTCCAGCATATTGTCTCCTGAGTCGGACTCTTTCCTCCGGCCGCCGCCGCGGTTTTCATTGAAGCGGCTGTACGCGTCATTCCCTGAATTGCCTGAACCTGAGAAGTTGTTTCGGGGCTGCCAGCGGGCGTCGGCCGTGTCCTCCTGGCTGTAGAAGCTGCGGCTGCCGCCGCCCCGCCCCACGCCCCGGCCGCGGTCTGACCCTCCGCGGCCCCCACGGCCCCTCGACTCCCCTTTGTTGCGGTCTTCCCAGCGCGAGCTCTTGCCGTCGGCTTCGCCACGACTCTTTTCCGTGACCCAGTCTGGGTTTTCCGACCAGCCTTGGCGTTCAGGGGAACTTTCCGTAGGCACACCGTTTTCAAAGCGCCCAGCGCCTCCTTGATGCCTCCGTCCCTCAACACCAGACCCACCGCCCTGCCCGGACCTCCAGCCGCCTCGACGCTCCTTCCTCTGGGGAGACTGCTCTCTGGAGGCCGGCCGTTCGGGGCTGGGCCCTCGTCTGTAGGATCTTGTTCTGGATCTGGATCTGGATCTAGACCGAGACCGGGACCGGGACTTGGACTTGGACTTGGACCTAGAGCGAGTCCTGGATCGCCTCCTCCTTCTTTCACGACTACGTTCCCTCCTAGAATGGTCTCTCTCACCGTCCCGGTCCCGGTCCTTCTCTCTGCTGCGAGCTCGGGACGAGCGGCTAGAGGGCGGGCTGCCGTCACGTTCTCTAGACCGCGAGCGCCTGGATGGTTCTCGCTTGGAGTCCGCCTTAGGTGACCAGGTAGAGGTTGAGGAGTGGAAGCGAGAGCGCCTCTGCTTGCCGTTCTTCCTCTCTTGGCTCCTTTCTCTTTCCTGTTGCTCCTTGGCCCCATGGCTTGGGGAACCAGCGGGTTCCGCAGAGGCAGCACTCTCCTTCGGCAGTTCCAAAATGGGACTGTTGGCCTGCTCGCTCATGGGTGAACTGCAGTCCATGGGGACAACTTTAGTGTCATCCTTGGATGGACTGTCATCCTTGGTTGCATCTCCAGAGCCGTCAACTACTGAAGACTTAAGTTCTGATGCAAACGTTTTAACATCAGCGTCCTCAGAGGCTTTTGGTTCTGAGACAGCCGAATTATCCTCAGACTCTCCGGCGGAGGGGGAAGTCGGTTGTGGGGAATCCTCCCGTGATTGAGCAATCACTGCATTTGAACATTCTTCGTTGTTGGCTTCTTCTGCACAAATCTCCATGTCGTCATCATCATTCTGCTCCGCCTGGTCGTCACAGTGTGGAGACATCAAGTTGTCCAGCAGGGCATTCTCAGAGTGAGAGGGTGATGGCGACGCCCCTTTCTCAGAGTGAGAGGGTGATGGCGACGCCCCTTTCTCAGAGTGAGAGGGTGATGGCGACGCCCCTTTCTCAGAGTGAGAGGGTGATGGCGACGCCCCTTTCTCAGAGTGAGAGGGTGATGGCGACGCCCCTTTCTCAGAGTGAGAGCGTGATGGTGAGGCCCCTTTCTCAGAGTGAGAGCGTGATGGCGACGCCCCTTTCTCAGAGTGAGAGGGTGATGGTGAGGCCCTTATCTCAGAGTGAGAGGGTGATGGCGAGGCCCCTTTCTCAGAGTCAGAGGGGGATGGTGAGGCCCTTATCTCAGAGTGAGAGGGTGATGGTGAGGCCTCCCTCTCAGAGTGAGAGGGTGATGGTGAGGCCTCCCTCTCAGAGTGAGAGGGTGATGGTGAGGCCCTTATATCAGAGTCTTTTCCTCCAGAGGAAACAGGGCTTGCTGGCTCTTCCTCCTCCCTCTTGCTCTGGTCGCCCACTGAGCCGGGGCTGTAAGGAGCAGAGTCCGAGGGACAAGACAGGTCCTCGTCTCCCTCTTCTGGTTTCAGTTCACGTTCATGAGATTGTTCCTGAGTCTCATCGCTGTCCTGTCCCACATCGTTGCTCAAGGGAGCAGCCCCTCCGAGCTCATCAGC
Source organism: Ophiodon elongatus (assembly GCA_016806645.1). Lineage (NCBI taxonomy): Eukaryota > Metazoa > Chordata > Actinopteri > Perciformes > Hexagrammidae > Ophiodon > Ophiodon elongatus. The sequence continues at coordinate 1,192,842 of JACSYO010001857.1, read as the reverse complement.
AGAGTGGAAGTCGCCCTGGTCTTCATTGAGGCTCCCTTCAGCATCAGACTGCTGCTGCGGCTTAGAGTTGTTCAAATCCTGTTCCTGATCAGTTTTGTCCTCTTCCTCCTCCTTCTCCATGTTGTCACATCCATCACCCTCTTCCTCCTCCTCACTTGGTGCCGGGCTACTTACGACTTGGGCAGATTTTTTTTTTCTTGCCGGGGCTTTCCGCTTCCCACCGGCCTTTCGGTTTGTCACCCGCTTGCCCTTCCTCTTGGCGGGCGCCTGAGACGCCCGGCCCGGCTTGGCGGACTGGCCGGTGGACGAGTCGGAGTCTGACGCACTGGACTGCGGCGGTGATGACGGATCAGACGCGGGAGCCTCCTCCTGGCTTTTACTGTTGCGTCCAGATCGCCTGGATGGTAGAGACTTGGCCTCTTTGGTGGGAGCTTTGGAGGTCGAAGCTCGACCGCCTCTCTTCTCCCCTCCTTTGGGACACGTGATGGCGCAGACAACGCCCTGAAACACTGGGGAGAGAAACCATGTGAGCGGGCCGATTGGATTTACAGGTACATTCAGCTGCCAAACTGTTTATTAGAAATCTATTTTCCATTTTCTGTGTCAAATTGTTCGCTACTGCCATTAATGAGACATAAAAAACAAACCTAAATACATCAAAAAATAAAGCTTGACTGTTTATTATTTTTTAAAGTCAGTTTAAATAATATCCATGTCAAAATAATGGAATTAATATTCGTTTTCATCCCTTTATTTACACATGCAAGTACCTATCTGACATAATTTACAACAAACACCGGCCACAGACAAGACTCACCGAAATGACCGGGGCCGAACGGTGAACTGGAGGTAAAGGGAGACGGAAGAGGGCTGTGGTTCCAACCGGAGGGATGGAAGTTCTGCCTGGAAAACCAAACAACACAAAACAACTTAGCCCAAAGATACCGAGCCAGTTACAGTGCTGTCAGTGAGAAAAGAAAACGCACAGCAAAGGCATAGTCATACGTCTTATTGCTTTTGTTTTTAATCTGCATTACTATATATCGTTTTATCATTGTGATGCAAAAACTTAACACAGACGGTGAAACGGTGCGCTGGAAAACCAGTTTGACGGTAACGACACCGCAGAGCGCTTCTTTTCTCACCAGATACATCTCTGCATCGTGTTTAAGAGGGCAGCGCTAACACAGCGCTAACACAGCGCTAACACAGCGCTAACACAGCGCAGTGCTCTGGTCTTCGTTAGCGGTTTGATTTTGTTTAGCCACAGGGGAGCAACTTTCTCCAGGTCAAACACTTTGTGGTGGTGAGCGAGAGAAACCCCACAAATAACGCCCACCGTGGTGAAGGTTTCATTTCAGTCAAGGTGCTGCGATCGTGGAATTTTTGGGCCGACCGCGGGACGCAGTATCGGCCGCTGCCAATCACGGGGTCTATTTGAAGCCTTCTATTTATCGTGTAGCATTGATCATTTATTTGACTTTTCTTTCCAACACAACTGTCCCCCTTTTGTGGTTTCCCCTAGATTAAACTGGACCTGCTGCATGTCGTCTCTAAAGGCAATAAAAGCCCCAAAATAATCCTGAAAAAAGATGAAACCGCTTAAAGCGGCCATAAAGGAGACACTTGCTTCCAACGTGTTTGGTGTGAAATGGCCTTGGAAGGGTCCTTCACGGCAACAGAAGGGGCAGACAAAGCAATGTAAGTGGTCAGTTGGGATTTCACTACCTTGAGGTGCCGTGAACAGGGATGGGGGCAGCAGGAGAAAGCCACGGACAGTCTTGCGCCTGGGGTTTGCAGTGTTTGAACCCGGTGTCATATGGTATGTCCTCGGCCACCCACACAGGCTCTGCACTGCAGGAGAAAGAAAACAAGAGTTATTTATGAAGTACTTCCAAATGTGAAAGGGATAAGTCGGATTTATTTGAAGTGGGACTGTATGAGGTACTTATGCATGGTTATTGTTTTAGCTACAGTAGATGGTGGTCGGCACGACCCCAGCTTGGAGAAACAGACAGCCCTTTCCAACAGGGAACTGAAGCAGTAACCTAAGCTCAGACTCCATTGATCCATTGGCTGGATCGGAGAGTTTGCCTGTGTTATTGTGGCGAATCCGAACTAACCACTTTAAATCACCAAAGTTACACAATCTAACTGATCCAAGCCAGCGGGAGAACTATGCGATGTAAAAGTACTGTTTTTGTCAGAGGAGTCTTGCGGCTTTGAAGACAGCGGAGATAACGTCAGAAAGGGCTGTCTGGCAGCAAAGTAAAGCGGTGAAAACATCATAAAAACTATTTAGTGTACACTTAAACTGATATTGATTCCTTTAGTGGTTTGTGTTGCTGCTGGCCCTTTGCACAGCGGTACATTGTTTTGCCAGTGCTGGTACTCCCGTCTCTTCCTCTGGGGGCCGACCGCCATCTACTGTATGGATAAGTACCTCATGTGACCCCACTTCAAATAATCCAAACTATCCCTTTAAGGACGAACCGCTTACACTCTTGCTGTAAAATTATAGTCTACACAAATATTACATCCCTCCTCAACTCGATGATGCTGATTTACTCTGTTTGCTTAAATTATGTCAATATTCGACACTGATTGATACAAATACAATTGCTATAAAATGTTTAAATTAAACGTTTAAATTAGACCAATAGAAGAAATGTGACTTGTACTCCAGCAGGGGGCTTTCTGAGAATGCACTGTCCCCCTGACCCTTTGCCCTCCCTGTAAATGAGGCTACTGCAATTCTCTTTGGTATAGTGAAATGCTTAAAACTAGTAAGACAGATAATCGGCCCATCAAAGCATCTGATTTCAGATTATTTCTTGTTTGTTTGCTGTGTTAACAGGTGTATCACTGTATTTGTCATAATTCATGGTTCTATAATAATTAATCATCGAGGGAAGCGTGACTTACATGTCCTGAGTAGATGTCGTTGTTAATGAGACACAGGGAGACGGTGACCAAGTACAGCACTCTGTTCCTCTCACCTGGAGAAAACACATCAAACACTGATGAGACTGAACTCTGAAGAATGTCACATCACACCAAACACTGGAACCATGGGACATTGACGAAGGAAAAACACCTTTTTTCTGCTCAGTGAGGAGGGGTCATCCTCGTTACCTGGGAAAAGACATTTGCAGACTGTTAGACCGTATTTATAAAATGAGAGCAGGTCGCGCATATTTCTGGAGGAAGACATACATGTGTTAACATGTGTTAACATACATTTCCTCACAAGTCCTTTTGTTTTGCCGTCTGCCGTCCTCTCCACCTTTTGCCGTCTCAGTCTTCTTGCAGGCTTACTTCTGAAAAGAAAACAACACCTAAATAGTTCAGGTTGATTTCATAGTCAACAAAATTCAGATAATGACACAGATTTTTATACCTCATCACTTTTCCCTAATTAATGATTAAGTAGATCTCATTAAGTCATTTCTCTAATCTCTGTAAAGACCTTTGAGACAAATACTGACTTTATGATCTACCAACAACAAAAAAAGGCTCACACTCACTTGAGACAGACTTTTTGTTCGGGGTTTCTACAGCAGCAACTCTCCGCTTCAGGTGGAGTCGCTCGTTTCCTCACAGGAACCTTAAAACAGCGAGGACAGAAGCACATTTCAGACACACAGAGGTCAGTCAAGGATTTCTGGGTTTGATGGACAACTGACCCGGCCTTATTTAAACAAACGACAAATGCCCAAATTTGTATTTCATATTTTTGTTATCCATCAGAGAGAATGACGCCATCCGCAATCAATATAGTGGTGGCAGGATATAGGTGTGTGTGTGTGTGTGGAGAGAGACTGAGGGAGTGGGCGGGGCTGGGTAACGACCTCTTGTGTACAGTTCATCTGCACGACGGCGTGCGTTGCTGCCTCTGCTCGGGCTCACACAGCAGCAGTAGCTCACGACACCACACCGGTACAGTAGAAAGTAAACAGTAAAGTCCCACAAGTGACCGCACTGCCCCTACATTTGAGAACCACTAGTTTATTGATTAATGTAGCCAACAGCAGGGACCAACCCCTGTGAACCACCGTCACTAGTACAATCTAATTCTGTGGGAAACATTGTACGGAGCCAGATTACAAACGTATTACAAACAGGTGAATGCCCAAACAAAGGCACATAATTGACTGCATTTGTTTTCCTCTCAACAGAGCCGGTAATTAATGATTACCGTAAAAACAAAGTTTCCTTGGGCTTACAGTGTTGGAATGAGAAAAGAAAGAACAGCAGCACATGGCCTGACAGAATGACAAATGCAGCCATGATATCCTCGGCCCTGACAGAGAAAACACGGGGGCTGACCTGCACACAGCTGAGATTCCCGTCCCATCTGTAAACGTTAGTGAAAGGTCTTCTGTCCACCGGGCAGGAAGGAGCCATCTGCAACTGTAACGTGAAATAAACAGATTAAAAAGATAAAAACACTTCAGGCTGGTCGAAATGCTTTACAAGCCTTTACATTCTGAAATAAATTATATTCTGGAGGAAAAACAACATTTTATTTTTTCCATAAAAATGTTTTTTGGTGCAAGGCCAATATCAATAATAGGCTTAAAAAGTCGACAACGTCATTGATTACCTCCTGAAAAAAACATTCTTCCTAATTTAGATGCAAGAATGAACATACCAGTTCAATGTGTTGCGTGAGTCTGCAGAAATTCTGTATTTCAAACATGTCTATAAGCCCCTTAGGGGAGTCCTGACAAACAGTTTTTCACCCACCAATTCACTGCGGTTTATGTCACTATTTCACATCTATATTATCACAATTTCATTAAATAAAAACAAAGATGTAATGTTGCAGCACTGAGCGTCACCTCGGCCCATGTGAGGAGACATCTGAGGCAGAAGACGTGGCAGCAGCTGTCGGGCATGGCCAGCTCGCCTCCAGCCAGGACGCCGAGACAGATAGGACACCTCTCTGCCTCCTCCGCGTCCGTCCCATCCGGCGGGCCCTGGCCGCCTGAACACACACAACACGGGGTTTTAATTATTTATGAATGGCATCTGATGTTTTCCACTCAGCACTAAGATAAAGGTTTTTCAATGTGGGGAATGCGTGGATGTACTTGGACTATCAGGTCATGCTATTCATGCATACATACCACAACATATCATCTCAACGTTTGATCTAAAACATCATTGTGCTGAGTCAAGTCTCACCACTTCCAGCTCCAGTCATGTCCACCCCGGGCTGTCCTGATCACCACTACAACACAGGGGAGGAGAGGAAATGGAGATGAAGGGGGTCCTTGTTTCAAAGGAGAGGAGTACAGCTGATATTATGTTATGCACTCTGCTTAGCCCACAGCGAACTGAAAGTAAAATGTCGATATAACAGCAGCAAGACACAAAAGAAAATACGGCAAAAGACCAATTGGTTTAAGTGACTTGAAAGTGTTCGACGGGCATGTGTACATTTCTAAGAGGGCTAGTGATTGGCAATGCTGACATCATCTCCACTACTTACTCAGGAGGTTGAGAATGGCGTGTGTTGTGATATTCCATTTTAGACGAGGTGAGGACGTAACGCAACTGCTTCCATGACTGAGTCACAAAATCAAATATACTCCTGAGAAAACCAAAGACTTTGCAGAAGCTGCTGCCTCTGCAACCCAGACCAGGATGAAGCAGCAGAAAACGGACGGATGGTATAAGGAAATTGTCCAGCTCTAGCACCCAGAGTTTTGACAAAAATCCAGCTCATGCCACAATCCCCACATAGCAGAAATAACATTCAGCCCAATATAGAACCAATGGAGCTTGAAGGTGTGTTCGGACCGAAAGTAAAACTAACTTTCTCATCATCTGGCAAATTTGACTGCTGGACTGTTTGTGTTGATTTTCCTCAAAGCAGCAGATGTACCAACTGTGCGTTACCTGTGCGCTAGCTAGCCAGTGTGCCTGGGTGCTTGTGTTTGAGAGTTTACAGCACAGCGTCGACGCAAAAAAACCCTCACTGTAGCTAATGGCGATGATACAGCTGATGTCGCCTCCTCAAAAATGGAAATAGGACATTTAAGAGACTCAGAAATCCTCTCCATTTCAGTATCACATATCTGACAACTGCAGAAAGTAATCCTCCACTTCATTTAAAACCTTTAAAGCATTTTTCTGGCAACATTGTTAGAAATTGTGGCCTAAAACTTTGCAGCCCCAGAAATGGCTGATTACAGGAAGCTGACAAGAGACATCTTACATGTCATTAGTGTATTTAGCTAACAAAATATATAATGGTGACAGTTTCTAAAATGAAATATTTTTATTGCTCAAGACTTTTATGAATTAAAAACTTTTAATTGATTACACAGAAGATTCCTGACCAAATATATCAACGGATATAATGGAAAGCATTGTTGGTTGCAGTCCTCACTTTGAAATTTAAAAAATTCAAAGCTCTTTAAAAGTGAAAAGTTAAATATTTTTTCTTCTATTTGACTCACTCACTCTTTGTTCAGATAACAATGGATAACAGATAATAGAGACATAACTGAAACAATTCCACAGACTTGGACGTCCAAAAGCCACTAAATAAAGTTACTTACCTTTACCTTTACCGTCACAGTGAACTCAGATCCAGAAGTCAATGAGACTTTTCTTAACTGACAGTGAGCAGGAAGTCTGTGCCTCAGATTTAAAAAGGAGTGTGACATCTGATCCGGAACCAGTCTTTGGTTTTTGCCACTTTAATTATGACGATCTCAGAACTGGTCTAAAGTGAAACCTTTTCAACAGACTTAGACCAGAGCCTCAAATATGTTGGGACAACCCTCACGTTTCAACTCTAAACACATCAAATAAACCAAGTCAACACTGGACACGAGCCCTGAACACAAACTGTCATTTCAACTCTCGAACCCTGCCGGATAACTTGAGCCCCGACCAAGAGCCAGCCTGACGTCAGATAACGCTATTATGTCCATTTACCCTGAATTGTGTGATTTATGTGTCTGAGAACCACACGAGCTGGTGGGCAGAAACTCGTGAAAGCGTGTTGCTGCTCGGGGCCAGCCCGGCCTGGCTCCCAGAGATACACAATTAGCCCCAACTTGATCAACCAGTGCCAACACGACGATGACAACATGATTGTTGATGGTTAGCCAGACAGCTACTGCTAGCTAAAAACACAGCTACCTAAGGGCTAGCTGGTTGTTGTTAGCACGGAAGCAAACACGGCTAAATAGTTTCTAATATTAGCCACGATAATTACATTGAAGGTCATAAGTTAGCTAGCTAGTTAGCTGCAAGCTACGTAGCTGCTTTGAACAACAGCACCTGCTTACGTCGCTAGCAGCTAGCTGCAGTTAGCGTTAGCTCCAGTTAGCTGTAGTCAGCTAGCAGCAAGTGTCGTTACTCACCTTTAAGTGCTGCTGCAGCTGCTCTGCACCTAGTAGACGGGTTGTAGCGTCCGAGCTAGTGCTATGAAACGCTGGCGACTCGCACTGTCCGGGAAATGTGTTTAGCTAAAAACGGAGCGTCGCTTTCTGAAAGTCTCAGCCACATGTCTCGCGGTCTGGCTGAGAGTCGGTGCCGCTGGCGCCCCCTACCGGAACCAGCGGGCGTTACAGGGACGAGTGGAATTATCCCTCTGCTGGTGTTTACAGTACGAAGAAAAGCTGCAGCAACAGGTGACCGAGTCTGTATTCAGCTTCCACTTCGGTGGAGTCGCGTGGACTCGACTTGTTTGTTTGTTGTTCCCCATGCCTGTTGAGTTATTTGCCAGATAAGTTGCTGATGAGGTAGATTATCAGCAACTTTGTATGAATGGTTTGTGTGTTCACTTCTTTCATTTTACCTGCAAGAACGTCTTTATTGTTTGTTTGTTTGTTTGTTTTAAAGTTAATTGGCTTTTCTTTTCTTTTTTTCACGGGAGACATTCTGACTTGTCACAGAAGGAAAAAGCACAGGTTTAAATAAAAAAGTGAATGATGGCTGAATTCCATTTAGCTGCTTTGATTTCAGGGTCCTGCACTTGTGCAAAGGAATATAGAGAAGAATGAATTGGGTCGCTAGTGTCACATTGGTGCCAAGTCAGTAGTGTTCAACACACATTTGATTGTAATAGAGCATCTTTGATATCAATAACTAACCAACCATCAAGCTGTTAATTACATTAATATTACTAACATTAGCCAGTTCTTTATATTATTTTCAGAGGGTGGCGATAATCACCAAATTGTATAACATTATGCCGATATCAATCTGACCCTTTATCCTGGTATTTGGTACTTTATTTCGTCAATGAACTAAGTTAGTATCTGCATTTTGTTTAGCTCACATTAGCCAGCAATAACTCTGTTGAAACGAGCTAAATCAATTTGGAGATAACCGTTAACGTGAGCATAGCTGCAGTGTTGGTGAGTGCGGTGACTTATGGGTATGTGAGCTCATAATAAAGGCTGGATGACTGGCATGAATGTGAATCGCTGAGGCAAACTGCAGGCATTGTAACATACAGTCAAGTCCTGTATTTTCCTGACTCTGACCATGTCATTGAGTCCAACCAATTAGAATCAGAGCCATTTATGAGTATCATGATGTAGTTATCATGAGTTGAGCTGTGTGCAGCTGCTGGACAGTCATGGTTTGTTTGTTAAGGAAAACAAACTGGTACATTCAGATAAAAAAAACATCAACTTCACACAATGTTTTTTTGTAAAAGTATTTTTCAGTCAAAGGTGAAACAACACAAATGTGATTGGTTATCGTGGGACCTGCCATGCCCACTCTATTCACTTTAATAAAATCGGCACTAAAGTCTGGCACCAATGCAGTGCTGTCACGATGACGTAATGACGCTTCCTTTTTTATGGGTTCTTCGGTCGTGTGCATGCTGGCTCACTGTCACTCTCCCTGGAACACTTGAGCATAACTGAGCCGTCGTTAGATTTATGAGGAACACCCATGCTTTTCAAAATGTCTGCTGTGAGAAGGGCCCATTAGGAATGGTTTTAACCACATATTTCTGAGATCATGCAGCCATGTCAGCTGGCGTTCACTGCCTTCCCGTGGTCACATTGAGATACTATATCAAGACGTGAAGACACACACAGCAACATATTTTTTAAAGAATGTTGAAAAAAAGTTTATTTTGATTGCTTTATTTTGAACATTTTGAAGAGAAGTATGCGAGGCTTTATTAGTTTCCCAAGGGGGGGCCTTCACCATGAGCCACTCTATAGGTGCAGAGCTGCTTCTCACCAGTAACCAACACTGGTAGATAACGTGTGCCACAGGATCTGAATCAAGGCAGGACGTGTCAAGTCACACGGAGTAACATACGGTAGAAACACTGCTGGGAAATAATTTAAAAAATAGAAACAAAGCTTTGCGCGGGCCGTAACAACTGGTTGGGAGAAGTTAGGAGAAAGTAATAGGTTACTGTCTTTCACTTCCCTTGAAATAAAGGTCGTCCCACCAAAAAATGGAGGCTAGTCCTTAAAATGCTTTGTGGGTCCCGGTATCCGAATGTTGATAGTTTAGTTTAGATAGTGCTGCAGAAGCACAGTGTAAATAATAAAGTTAATGACGGTTTAATTCCATTTAGCTGCTTCAGTTTCAGGGTCCTGGTATTGTGCATGCTGGCTCACTGTCGTACTGTCATTACTTCCTGCAACAATCTAATAGAACTGAGCCGTCTTTCATTTTCTTTTGCTGTTTATTTTGCAGCGACAATGCACACTAATCAACAGTAATACTGTAAGTGAGCCAGAGTTAGCCAGAGAGGCTAATTTTCATCTGCTGTCCCAATTCTCAATATGAAAAAGTGGAAAAGGACTATTACAACAAGTCTGAATTTAATCCATTATTTAACGCAAGGAATTGATGCAGACACAAACCACGTCTTCTATCTATGGTTGTTTAAACGAGCATGATAGCTACCAAGACTGAAAAGAGGACACCAGCTATTTAACCCAAACCTCAGCAGAGATCCGATTCCCTGCACTTTTTGAATCAAAGACGGAGCTGAAATAAACCAACATAAAGATCTCACACTGTGCTTCAAGCGCGGGCAAAATGTGAGACCGTAAAGTCTTTTGATGAATTCCGAAAGTTCTGTGTAATGTAAGATTAAGCACAAACTTTGTTTTGGGAGCTGTGGGAAGTGGAGCGCTCAGTGAAGTCATTAACAATTCAATTATGTGGAAGGGAGCAAGCCAAAGGAAAGCTTCCAGTGGTTCGGCAGAACAAAAGGATAAGCTTGCCAGCAAATGGAGCTTGTTCGGTTGTATCAGACAAGAGGGCGGTCTGAAGTCCCAACTACCAACCATGAAAACTGAGTGCTGAATATTAAAAACTCTGGCATCTGTTCAGACGTCTCTTATTCAGCACACAGCACAGGGAGCCGGGATGAGTCCGGGCAACGCCTCCGTCGGTCCCGCTCTTTTTCAGCCCCGTCGGATGAATTGCAGTTACGCTGCTGACATGTTGCAAACATGGTCATTTGAATATATTTTAAAATGTCTCTATAAAAGTGGCAATTGTTACAATAATGTTTTCACAAAATGAACTGCTCAACGTTCGGGTCGGTTTGGTAAAGTTAGCATGAGAACAACCACCACTTGGAGTGACACAGGCTGGATGTTTCAACATTTATTACTTTTAGATAAGCAAACTATATATCTATTACTTTAAGCTTACTATTACACCCATCTATCCATTAAGTTAACTTTACAACTCTTTATCCATTATCGTTAGCTAAATATTACACATTTGTAGCTATTACAACCATGTAGCCATTACGCTACCGTTAGCTAACTTTTACAAGTTTATACATTAGCTAATTATTACAACCATTTTAGAGTTCCTTTTAGCGAACTGAACTATAAATTACTTTTAGCTAACTATAGCAATATTTAAATCATTACTTCAAGCCAACTGTTACTATCTATTCGTTGCTTTTAGCTAACTATCACAACCATTTATCCATTACGCTACCTTTAGCTAACGATAACTGTTTATACAGCTAAATATGAAACCGTACAAATTGGATAAACACTGAATGTGTACGTTACTTTTAGCTTACTATTCAACTGTTTATTTTTAGCAAACTATTTTGACCGTTTATCCATTACTTTTAGTCTGAATTATATTTGTTAATATTTATTGTTCAGACCTCATCTCACTTCTTATGCACTGTTCAGGTGTTGATTAAAAAAAGATAATTTCCACATATCCATTACCGAATAAATACGTGGTGGAATACAAGTACCCCGCGTTGGGAATCCCTGCTCTACCTCGACTGCTGCATGCGCTTTGATCGACAGGAAAGTGGGAGATATTGGTGGCGGGGAATAAAGAAACAAGCGTAAAAGCAAAGCAAAATGTTCAGTGTTTTATTTAAAAACTATAAACAGTCACCAAAGTAAATAAAGCCAATCTCTAACAGACTGTTAGGTCTATGTATAGTCACACATCCTACTGACACCGCAGAAATGAGGATGGTTGGGTCGCCCCGGTCAGATGCTAATACGACAGGCAGTCATAAATGTTACACAACACACGGTAGAGAGGACAGTCTGAGGACGTGAGCCGGAATGTGGCATGGTATTAAGAATGAAAAAATAGTACAATAAAACTCCACACTATATTAAGATAGAAAAAAGTAGTGAAGAAAATATCATACCTGCACGTAAAGCAAAGAACACAGGAGAAAACCTGTATAAAAACTCCATGTATTTAAACCAATTTACAAATACAAAAAAATTTTGGTACGCGCACTGTGGCCCGTACAATGACAAAACGCTTACAGTGGATATATGTTACTTGTGTGTGTGCGTGTTGAGGGGAGGGCGTGTGAGGGAAGAGGAAGGGAAGAGAATACCTTCAATATTTTTTTTTTCTTCTACAAAATGACATGAGATATATTATTCCATACTCTTTCAGCCAGCAAAATGAGTTCTACAAGGTATTATAATACAAAAAATGTCACAGTTCCACAAAAAACTGTTTTTACCCCCTCCCTAAGCTTTACAGCATCAGTACCTTTGCAGAATTATTTACAGGTTTTTAAGTACATTCATCCACTGCTGAGTATAGAATCACATTAGATACAAGTGACCAGGGATCATAAAAAAAGCAACAAACGAAAACATACTACTTTATTCAATTCTACCAAAGTAATGCTTCTATTACTCCACAGAGCAAGTTCTCCAGTGGCTGCATCGGCATGAAAGAGGATCTTCTTTATATATATTCACAACATATTTACAAGATTCTTTTTCATTAATTGTAATGGTATTCATTTCAATAATAAATAAGTGAAAATATATTGACTCAAGTAAGAAAACCAAGCTACCAAGTTTCTAAAGAAAAAAAAAAAAAAGAAAAAAAAGAAAATCATCTGTGCCAGTTGCCAGCTGAGTCCTCCTCCACGCGGCCCTGTGGGACACCTACAATAGTCCCCTCCCCCTCCTCGCCGCCCATCTGTACTCTTCAGTCGACCGCCACTCACTCCAACGCACACATCAGTTCACGGGACGAAGAGGAAACATAACAAAACAACTTAAACAAAATGTGCTCATGTTTGGGGTTTCGTCGGTGGAGTCCCGTGGGGAAGCAGTTTTAAAGAGCCCCCCCTGGTGGGCAGCTGGTGGAAGACCCCCGTGGCAGTTTCTTTTTTGTGTGTGTATGTGTGTGTGTGGATGGGGGAGGGCGGGGGTTAGAACACAGGTTGGCGAGGAAGGAGGTGAGGGATGAGAGGCGCGGCAGAAGGAGGGTCTTCGTTCCGGTTCCTGCGCTGCCCCCCACCCCCACTGCAGACCCGCTACGGCTCATCGGCGGTGGCTTCCTCCTCTCGTCTCAGGAGGGGTGGTGTCGAGGTCAGCCTTTTTTCCGGCGTTAAGCCTGGAGCGAGCGCGTCAGTTCGTAAAGGCATTTGGCGAGCGTGGTGGAAACCTCCATGTTACTTAGCGCGAGCACGGAGAGGTGCGTCTCATGCCTCTTTACCAACCTGAGGGACGAGAGAGACAAGGACACTACTTCAGTTGGTGTTCTTCCTTCACAAAGAAACAACATCTTCACTTAAAAACACCAACAAGTGATCAAACACGGAAACACCGATACGGCTAACATTATAATGCAATCCAGTACAAAACATAGAACTGGACCAATCAATTCAGACACAATTTCTGGAACATTTATGCTCAACACATTTTTATTTTTGACATCTTTCTGGTCACAAGGTAAGGGAACAAACCGCAGCGAGTTTCACTCAACACGTCTGAAAGAAGGACACTCACATGCGACCACAGTCCGAGTGCTTGGCGATGTTCTTTAACGTTAAGGCAGCAGTTAGTCGGATGTGTTTGGTCACTGGTCCCTCTTTCTCATCCTGGGAAAGGAAAGAAACATGTATCTTCATGGTTCCACTTTTAGAGATGAGGAAAAGAAGGAGTGGCAGTAGAAGACAGGCAAGACAATGGCTGAACTTCCATTTTTGTATCAAAGTAGTAGTAATCTACAAACTGTGCAGTATGAACAGTCTAATGGAGTTTTCTAACGTTTCCCTTTGTGCAGACTCCAGCCCAACAAAGACCTGGAAAAGACCAAATTCTCTCCCACACAGCATTTCCAGTCAATCCTGAGCCTGTGTTTGAACCATGAAGTGGAGGAAACAGTGGGATTTAAAACAGCTTCAGAGCAGCTTCGGCCCAACCGAGAGCTTTCATAGGAGTCACACTAAAGTGCGTGTGCACTGGGAGTTTCAAAGAAGTTCAGGGGGGAAGAAGAGGGAATCGTGGGACTGGTTCTACTCACAGTGAAGTCCCTGAAGACCAGGTTTCGAGAGCCCCTGCGAAGGGCCATCAGAGCTGCACTCGGGTGATTCACGATTGCTTTCGGTGCTCGCGGTGTCGGAGTGCTGCCTGCCGCTGGTGGAGTCCTTAATGATACATCAGGCGGACGGCAATCAGGTTATTTGTCAAACACCCCCATCGTACACTGCTTGGCCCAGATATTGATATGCAGTATTTGTGGTTGGTGTCGTTCCCGGGCCCCGATCAGGCATCACGGTGGAGAGGAAGGTGTACTTACTGGGAAGAAGTCTGATTGGGACTTTGCGCCTGCTGCTCCTCTAGCTTGAGTCCAGCCAACAAAGCCTCTCGAGAACAGTGCTTGTCCTGGGAGAGAACGCGGGGAACCGGTTAGGTGAATCTTCAACAGATTTTTTGTTTGTTATTATTTCACGTTGACGTGGTCCTATAAAAAGAGGTTCCCTGTACGACCAGCGAGAGGAGGAGGAGGAGGAGGAGGAGGAGGAGGAGGAGGAGGAGGAGGAGGAGGAGGAGGAGGAGGAGGATGATGATGATGATGAGGATGAGGAGGAGGATGAGGAGGAGGAGGGAGTCTCACCTGTAGATGCGTGATGAAGGACAGTCTCTGCCGGGGAAAAGGTTCACAGCCCTCCCATTGACAATGCCCCACGTACAGGCCTTTCCCACCGTGTTGCGTGGCAGCGTGGTAGAAGACCCGCGACGGCGTTTCGAACCACCTGCAGAAGAGAGGACAAGTAATCAGCGGACGCTCGACAGCGGCTCGGCCGAGGACAGCTGTGAAGGACGGCCTCCGACGCGTACCGTTTACAGGACTGCCACAGACACTTGAAGTTCTGCCCCGGTTTCCTGCTCGGCTCCGGCGGCGCTGCGGGGCTTTGCTGTGCGGAGAGGTGCGGGCTGTGGTTACCGCCTGGAGCGGGCTGGGACACGGGGGGCGAGGTGACTGTGGGCTGTGGGAGAGTTGGGGAAAAAATAGGAATTAGCATAAAATAAATGTTTGTCCTTAAAATGGAAGTCATTAGTTCGGACTTCCGGTTAGAAAAACAAAAGGCTCAGTAGAAGTGTCGGCTGAGATGTAACCCGGGCCGTCTGTTGGCATGAGTTGCTCTCCCAGCTGCTTTGCTATAGGAGGTGGGTATCGGAGAGAGCCACATGGTCTTAACTGGCTTCACCTTCTTAACCTCCAAACAGGAACAAACAAGTGGTGTGTGCAAGTGCAACTGCATATTTGTTGGTGGCGAGTTTGATTTTGGAAAATAGTTTTGCCCCCTCTGCTGCAGAATCACAGGAATACTTTGGACCGGCTTCGTCCAGGATCTTCAGTTGTGCAAAGGTAACTATCTCCAGTGCAAACAGAGCATTCCACAAACGACTACTTCATCATATTCATTTTTCATTCTCATGAAAAAGTTTTGCTCAACAAGTTGCGATTGGCTCTGCGTGTACATCTGACGACTGGTAGCCTCGGCCTTTAAACGACTAGAGCGCGACGACAGAGAAACGTGTCTGTATCGAGAGATCAATGAAGAGAACTTGTTCAACCATTGATAAACCCTAGAGTGACGTGTCAATAAAAAGATACAAAATAATAAAGAAGCTCTAACGGTTCTCAATTCCAAAAGTCCTGATCAGTCGGGGATAGGCGTGGTTTTGAATATGAATAGCCATCAACAGACTGTGGACTAAATGGACTAACTCCTAAGCCTAATTCTGCTTCGGTGCACGTTTACCAACCGGCTGGCTGCTCCGTATTCTTGTGCTAAGCTCTGGTGTAACACCACCGAACTGACTAAATTCTGTTATTTGACACTCCATAATGCAGTAATAGACTACTGTAGCATACCAAACTATATTGTAATATTAAATTAAAGCAGTGGGAAAACATTTGAATGAAAAACAATATTCTACTCAGCCTGCAGTGAGTCCTAATAAGCCCTTAACCAAATCAGACTTCTTCCTTCCGTCTCCTAAACAGACAGCAATTTGAGTGCCAAACAAATCCCTTTTCCCAACTGCACAACATTTGTAATTCTATGTTATTGTCCGATTTAAGCCCGACACCAAAATATTACACATCTAGAACATAATGTGCCACTTCAAATTCAGTTACATCAGCGTGTTATTCAGAGTCAAAGCCTGGAGTCATATTAAAAACATACCCTGGAAAGTTTCTGTCCGACAGCAGAGTTTTGACGAGTTGCCTGTGTTCTACCAACGGGAGAACACACGGTACCGTAAGCATGGGGCCTTTATAATGTCACACTCTACCCATGAAGCTCCTTTTAGTGCCTTTTGGGGCAGATGTGACTTTATCTGTTCCACAGCCCAAGACATACGCAAGTCATTAAGACAGAGGGAGGAGAAAAAAAAATCTGAGGTCATAGTATCTTGAACCGTGTTACAATGTGGCTTACATAAAAAAAAGTGGCTGTCAAATAATAGCTGCATCTCAACTAAGACCACAGAGCACGACCACAAACTACAGCTGCATTCCGTTTGAGAACAATGTGTAAAATGTCTTGATATGTTTTAACGTGCAGCAACAGTCCCCCCCCCCCAAATGGATAGATTACAGCTGCCTACAACAAAACTGCAACAAGTATGTGTTACAGTTTGTGTGTACACCATTCTGGCTCACTATCTGGCAACATTCATCTTCAGAAGAGTCATTCTGGTCCATGCAAGACAAAGAAATATAATGTGTACAAATATATAATGAATATTTAAAGACTTAGCATATGTTTCACAGTAGGAGACGCCTCCAACTTGTCTGCTAGACTGTAAAGTCAACATATAATGTGATTATGTTTGATTACAATAAAACTCCCACCAGGGCACAGAATAGGCACCATTGCTGTTAACAACTGCAGGTTGATTTGCATCAGTCATCGGCCAGAAAACCCCCCAATGGTAATCTATTGAGCGGCTGGTAATATCTTATCATTCACTCGCCATTTGGCCGGTGGACAACCAAGTTAATTTGGCACCATGCCCGCAGCCAAAAGAGGAGTGGCTAAATGAGCCAAACGTAGTAGCCACAGACGACGACGTGACTGCAAACACTCACTCTGGTGCCACAGAAGTGACACCCGTCACTCCACTAGGAGCCTCTTGCTGCCAGACTAACTCTCCAGACTCACCGTGGAGCCAGCTGCCAGCGTGGGCGAGCGGTTCCTCTGCTGAGTGGCCTTCTCTATTGCTACTTTGGCTACTGTGCTTGAGTCTGCTCCTGCCGGCACCGCCACCATGGTGGAGCTGCTGCCGGCGTTGTTGGGGTCAGTGATGGTGATGATCCGCACTCCCACTTTGTTGGGGATCCCCGAGGCCGCCGCCCCGCCGCGGTCCTCGTTCTCGGCGGGCCTCTTGAGACCCCGGGCCTCGGAGGCCACTCCGTTGGCGGGACTCTGGGAGGTAACAGTAACAGTAGGGGGGAGGGGGGAATTGGGGAGCAGTTGCTGTCTTAGCGCAGGCACGCCGTGGCCCGGCCCCAAAGGTCCGTTGGTTAGTTCCGAGGGAGGCCTGTTGCCGACTGCCTGGGGTCCGTTCGCCAGGCGCTCGGCCTGCTGGGCTTTGGCAGTGTCCTGCTGGGGGGGAGGAGGACTAGGAAGAGGCGGGTCTGACCCGTGACTCTTCTCAGAAGGGCCCACCTCCCCGTTCCCCAAGTACTGTTTGGAAGCAATGTGATTTGGAATGTTTTTGTTTAAGTTGCCACCACCGTCAACCCGATCAAAGTCACACACCCCATTGACGAGAGTCTTTTTGGGGTCGGGGTTTCCCTCCAGAGGGGTGTTCAGGCTGGGGGAGAGGGCCTGCTTCCCATTAGCAGGGTGGCCCTCCATAGCCGGGCCATTGAGAGCCCCCTGGCTGTTCCCTGAGTGGTATGGAGGTAGATTAGACTCCATGCACTTCCGACCATTTAGCAGCTTAGCACCTGCCGCCACGTCACCATTACTGGTTTTTCCGTTGGAGTCTCCTTCTGCCAAAGACGAGTTCTCCATCACCTCTATCTTCCTCTCATGGATGTGCAGCCCCGTGGCGTCCTTGGCCTCCTCCTCCTTTTGACAGATGATCTTGTCTCCTCTGAGGGGAGCTGGCAGTGGTGGCGGTGGAGCCTCAGGGGCGTGGTGGGGTACTAATGCAGTGGAGAAGGGAGGAGGGGGGACTCCCGGAGCCACAGCACCCTGGCTGACAACAGCAGCGGTAGAGGTGGTGAAGCCGGCGGTGGGGACCACCGTGAACGTGACCTGTCCAGCTGCCGTGGGGCCGATGATGGTAGCTGCCCCTGTGCTACTTGTGGAAATGAGCTGGCCTGGCAAGAGCTGGACCGTCTGGAGGGCTGGGGCTCCTGCAGCGGGGAGCTGACCAGGAACCAGCTGGACATTGAGCTGCTGAGGCTGAGGAGAGGGATTCTGGGTGCTGTAGCTCGTCTGGTAGATCACTTGCGGACTAGGCGCCATCGTGCTGTTCGGAGGGGGCACCTGTGGAGCGGGTAGGATGAGCTTTCCTCCCGGAGTAGAAGGCCCTCGCTTTGGAAGCAGTAGCTGTTTGATCAAGCTGGACTCGGTGGAGGTAGGCTGAGAGGGGGGGGTTTGGGAAATAAGCTGGAGTTGCTGTTGATGCCGTTTCATGGACAGTGCGTGGCTGACAGTTTGATTGGGCTGGACCTGGGTGTTGGAATGAGAAGCGGGAGGCGGGCAGGGGTTGGAAGCAGCTCCGGGCTGCCCTGCTATCTGGATAGTCTGGGAGCCGGGGATGGCGGAGGGGTTGGCAAGAACGATCTGGTGTATGGCAGGGGCGTAGGCTGGGTTCTGCTGGGGGTTGGGACCGACTATTACGAGACTCTGCGACTGCTGTAGTGGCTGAGGCTGCTGGTTGGGAGTGGCTATCGTGGCTATCGTGGCTGCTGGTCCACCCGACTGGCTTGGCGCTGGCTTGGGGGCGATGTTCTGAAATGTGCCGCGTGACCCCTGGGAATTGGTCACACCCGCGATACTAAACGCCAGACAACCCCCCGCCTGGGTGGAAGAAGAGGGTGTCGATACCGTAGCAACACACTGAGGCTCCGCCTGGGGAGCTCCACCTTGAGCCCCAGACAGGGCGGGGCTTTGAGGCAGGCCCGGGTGCTGGCTGATCGGAGGGCACACGCCGTGAACCCTGGCGGTGAGGATGTGGCCCTGTGGTACCTGCTGAAATAGTGTGACAGGCGTCCCCGTGGGGAGCATGGGGGAGTGCTGCTGAGCTGCAGGGTTCTGGGGGCTGTGGTTCTGGGTGGCCGTGGCCGACGTCGGGATCTGGACCACCGGACCCGGTCGGCCCGGTTGCTGCTGCACTGCTGCCAGAGGATTTGGTGGCAACTGTGGAGAAGCCTGCAGGGGCACCGGGTGACGGGAGACAGTCGGGTTGCTCGCATGAGGAGGGTCCTGTGCAGTCAAGGCCATGGATGGGGCGGCACCAACGGTGCTGAGGCTGGGGCCCATCACCCGCACAAACTGGGGTCCAAGACTAGGAGGCCCGAGAGGTAAGCCTGGTCACACAAAACGCACAAACATAGAATTGATCAGATCCAAGATGCTACTTAAGTTTACATTTTCTACTTTTCCTCGTTGACAAAGACTCTTTTAAAAATCAGTTTTTAATCATGTTTAATCTATATTAGATGCAGCAAATTTAAAGGATTACCTTTTACCTTACCTCTGCCATATTTACATTTTTATAGACCCAAAACTCTGCCAAATGTCTTCTGTGATTAGTTTCACGACATGTGATACAGATGTGAAGACTTCCTCTCAATTTCCCTGAGTAAGTTCCTTCAACTAACTTCTATTCCTGTGGTCATTTCCTCCATGACTTTTCCTTTGTAATCAGTTGGACCGTATTGCCTCGGTGGTACCCACCTCTGCTCTCTCTGCAGGACTGCGAGCCTCCTTCTGGACAATATCACTTTTCTGGAATGTCTTTTCCTCTTTAGCTTCTGATATTTAGACCTGGTCTGTCCTGAACAGTATCTTAGGTGACTGGACAAAACCTGATGCTCAAACTTATTTGAAAAAGCGTGAACATGATTCGTTCTACTAGTTCTACCTGGAGGCGGGGCCTGAGGGTCTGCCGGAGGTGTTGGAGCTGCTGCCGGATTCTGCTGCTGGGGCTGCTGGTAGTACAGCTGGATGGGCAGAGGGATGGCCCGGCGCCTCAGCCCGACCAGGAGAATCTGAACCTGACCGTTGGCCTTGGCCTCCTCTTGCCGCCGCATCGTGTGGCTGGGAAACACGGTCCTGTGGGGGCAGGGGGAGACGCAGGCTCATCACAACAGGGAAACGTTTGCTGGCATCTTTCCGGAGGATCATCGTTATCACAATTAAAACTCAAAACAGTTATGTTTTATTAAAGCTGCAGAAAACAAGCAGGCTGTAGAGGAAACGGGACTGACCGCAGACATTTGAGGAAGCCTGTGGAGTTCAAGATGTTGCTTCGTCCCATTTTACTACACGTGGCCAGGTACTCGGAGTACATTTCTGATCGAGACACGGAGCCCTCTGGGTTTGTCTCAAAGTGTGCGTTTAGCCTGTTGGAGAAACAAACAACCGACTGAGTGGTTATGATGCAAAACAAACAAACAACTCTTTTTTCCTCAGCTAAAACATCAGAATACACATCTTTAGGGGACTTAATCTTACCACTGCAGTGTAAACTTTTCCCCGTCGAGTTCAACAATACCAGGTGGGGGTTGGGTGGATTGAACTGGGACCCTTGTTACTGAAAAGAGAAAAAAATAATTCAGGTTTATGCTTCCGTAAAGTTGTTTTAATGCTCAAAAGAGAATATGGTGAATTTGTCGAAGTTTGTAGTACTCCCCCGGGTGTCCACTAGATGTCAGCAAACTAATACCTTTGCAGCCCTGTGAAGCACTCTGACAGCACAGGGATGGATACTTCCAAGGTTAGGTGGGTTTCACTCCCACCAAGGGACACCTGTTCATTCACTACTCGGGCTGCAGTGAGAGGACTGGAATCTGATTCCTTTGTCTCCGCCCACCAGGATATAAGCAGGAAAACACTTAAAAAGGTAGAGCGATCCAAAACTAAATAGGTGTTAATCTTCTTGGTGGTCTTCAACTTTAATCTTATCTTTTTTATCTACTTCTTCATAGACAGGAAACGGTTCAAATATGGAAAACTGATGGACTCTGGCCATCCTTATTAATTACCATAGAATAATTAAGAGATCAGAAAATTGCCAACCCCTATGTACTATTTTTCAGCAGTAAAAACAATTCCAAGCAATTTATCGGAGTGACAAACAAACCAAACAAAGTGGTGGTGAACAACTTGTAGTGAAGGTGCTTTAATGGCTCAGCAGCAGCAGGTGAGTTAGTGCCAGTGATTCTATGTTTGTTAGTACGAGAGTCAAACGCAGACCTTGTTTGGCCATTCGTTGGTTTTGTTGACAATGATTCGAATTGAATGATTTGTATTATTTCCATGGCTTTCTTAATTATATTTGCGTAGAAATGCCCCTACCATCCTGGAGTCTGGGCAAAGTCATAATAAACCAAGGTGTTTTTTTATTTAAAGTTACGTATATGACTAACAGTGAATAAAGATCTACCCGGCTCGAGAGGAACAGTGTCGTTCCTTTATTTGATTGTCTTCTGACGTGGTGGTTCACTTTCACACTGTGATCCTTAGCTTTGGCTTCTATCTTTTTTTCTGTTTGATACGTTTTCACTGCTGAATCACTTTGACATCCTGGATACATCCTTTAAACTCTTTGTAGACCCTCCTGTCTGCTTCTCCCTGAAATCGCTTTTTGTTTTCCCAAAAACTAGACAAACGTTCTTCAGGGAGTGCGGTTAGTGACAGTGTGGGTTCCATGGTAGCTCTGACAGCTTGACGGAGTAGCAGCAGGGGGCGGGGCTTAGCAAAAGGTCAACTGTAGATCAAGTTCCACATAGCTTGAAAATAATGCTAATACATTACAGATTTCCAGTGGACCGTAATGAAAAACTCCAACGCTATGTTTATTCCCTGCAGTGTACCCAAGTTGACACATGAAATCCCTTCAGCGGCGTGAGAGATTACGTGTGACCGACAGACACTCACCAGGCGCTGCTGCCCCCTGCACGGCCGCAGGGACCTGCTCTACCAGCTGTGGTCGAACCTCGGCCGCCTGGTCAGCGCTGGCCTGATGCTCGATCAATCGCACCGCCGTCAGGGCGTCGGGTCCAAACGTATGGAGGTCAACCGAAACCAACCGCACCAACAGGTCTGACCGGGGAAAAGGGGAGAAAGAAGACAGCACACGAGGATCAGCGCTGAGGAGCCCGGTCACACATCCGCCATTTAGCGGATCAAAGAAACGCTTCACTCCTGAGGCGAGAACGCAAACCACATCCTTTAAGACCTCGAGGGCAGAGGCATCGAGCCAAGTTGAGGGCGCTGTGTTTAAAAACAAAGCAAAACATAAGACCGTGGACGAGTCATACCTATGCTATGGTCGACGGAGGCGATCTTGCTGCAGGGGATCTCTCCGAGCTGGGCCAGCAGGTACAGCACCTCCAGGGAGGCCATGAGGAGCATGAGGTCGGGCAGCGTGAGGAGCATGATTACCTCCCGGTACGAGTCCTGGTCCACGTACTCGCAGATGAGCACGCCGTTGTCCTCTGCCTTGCTGAGGTTGCCCAGGATTTCCATGGCTAAAAACGAGACATGCGTTAAACTTAAGAAGCTGCACCGGGCATACCGGCGCCTGGGGAGTCACCGTGGTGGCCCGCCGGATAACTCACCCCTCATTTTGAGAAACCTGTCCCTGGACATCAAACATTTGGTGATGGTGTGAAAGATCAGATGAGTCGTCCGAAAGTCTACGGGATCCAGCTGGAGCTACAATGAAATCAGACGAGATTCATTCAACGAGCCGCAACATCTACTATCCAGAGTAGAACCCCACATTTGAACACCTGTGACAATGAGACCTGACATGAATAATAACTATTTTATTGTTTATTTAGCAGGGACAATGCACCATGCTACATATGATGTACCAGATATAGCGAAAAGCTCATTTCCATATGTAGTCCCCGGGTGGAGGCTGAACCACACAAAAGAAAGGCCCTGTTGCTATATTTGAAAGCGGCAAGCTGGCCACAAGCCAAACCACAGTAATTCCGTCGTGACGTTAATGATTTGTGTTCTTGCTCACAACATATAAACAACCAAAACGGGTGCTCTAGTAGTAGTTATGTTACAACAGAAGGCTTTGCGGTATCATATCTGAAGAATGTGCTAACTGGCCTAAACCCAACCATCCAATTAATGGCATCAAAGGCTTAACCGATGGTATCAGGGACCCTATGCATGCAGTTTCTAAAAATAGACGTCGGCTCATCTCCATGCATCTTATAACAATAAATGTGAGATCAAAAACGCAAGCGAGCCCGTGTGATGCATTTCTCACTCTGACGGCTGATATTTCACCAACATTCTCAACGTTGGCCTTTGAGACCACGTTGGGACATCAATGTATATCTGTACTAGAAACTGTGATAATTCAAGGCCAAATAAATATGTTAAACTTGATCTGAAAAACACATTGCTTGGTTGTGACAACACACCATCTGGCAGACGCGAGAAATCAGCCATTTAGTTTTGTTTCTCAAATAAGCAATCCGTTGCAAGAGAATCACAAAAAGGGCTTTTCGTGTTTTGTAACGCTGTAATAATGGCAGTAACGCTGTATTGCAACTGTTTTGAAAGTGACACTACCCCAACACTGCCTAGCAGCCGGACTTGATCATTTCATTACAAAGGAAACGTTTACAAAATGTCAAAGCATCCGATCCGCACAAGCGGAAGCGAAGAGCAGATGAACACACAGTTAAATCCATTCTTTACTCTTCTGCTTTTTGGTTAGAAGAAAAAAAAATAAAAGATTCTCCAAACTCTTCAAATCCCGAGCGTTGCTTTTGCTACAGCCTGATTCACACCTCAACAACCTGCGGAGGAATCCAGAGCGGTAGTTACGGTTGCTCTGCCAATTGTTGGTCAATGAGATCTGTTCGGACCACTGAAGAGACGGTTTACTTTTCCTTTAAATCAAACTGATGTCATAGATGAACTGAACTGCTCCAATTCAGAAACGGTGGCTAAAGACAAGACTGTTTACGGTGTCACAGTAACCTACATTTGGAAACAAATCTCCATCAGACACTACATCACTAAATCATCCGTTTAAAAAAAGAAAGACAAACGGCTAACACCGGACCAACCTCGGCAGCCACGTTGCCCAACGTGTCGAGTCCAAGCTGTCGGAGTGAGATGAGGTTACAGTGGGCACAGAGCAAAAGGAAGCGCAGGCACGTTCGGTTGGCCGCCAGCAGCTTGACGTTGGCCTCCTCGAAGGAGAGGTTCCGCAGGATAACGGCGATCTGCAGGACCCGCTGGGCCTCCATGTCACTGATGCCCTGGTTCCGCGGCGGGTGGAAGAGGCTCTGCCAGCGCTCCTCGCTCGACGTACCGTCTGCAAACAGAACTGTTGTTTGTTTTAGCGAGTCCGTCATCATGAGCAGGTGGAACATTTCTCAAACTGGTGCAGCTCCTTTCTACATCTTGTCGTGCCACTATTCTTTACTTAATGTTAAAAATCTTTTGTAAAAGGAATGTGAAATACTACGTTTGTGTTGTGTTTAAAAACACAACACACATCCCACTTCTCACTCAGGTATTACGCAAGCAAAACAAGAAGTCACACGAAACAAAGCAAAGCACACGTGTGCATGTCACAGCATTGGAAGTGTCAATAAATACACAGTGGCATGTACAGGAGTGTTCCCCTTTTATTGCTTCCTGTGGCTTTAAGCACCAAGTGTGTTTACCTTGTGCTGCGCTGTTCTTGTCCCAGATCAGCTCCCGGACCTCGACATCCTCCACCACCTCTTTCCAGAACTGCAGAAGAACAGCAGCTGTTAGCGTCGAACGGATAACAATAATGATAATAATAATAATAATAATAATAATTCAATCCCAGCCAAAGTTCAGCAATAGTAAATTAATTGAATCAGACGGACTACGGCAGACCTGAAACTAACTCATTAATCGCCAGTTAAAAGTTATCAAAATCGATGCAGCAGAGCTGGAGCAATCATCTTCTTTATTCCACGTATATTCTTCTTCTCTGTAAAAAAAAAAACTACCCTACCCAGGATGCAACTCAACCACTTTCTAAAATCTTTTATTCATCCCTGATGATCTGATGCGATTTTCTCGCAAAAACACGTCATGATAACGTTATAATATTACCATCTCCCAATACTCATTTTTAACGAATGGAGCTTGAACGCATCACAATATAACTCAATGCAACCTCCGTACGTTAGCCGTTAGCTCCGTTATTTAGCCAAGCAGGACGTTGCTGACCACCGGCTGCTAACAGCTAACTAGCTCTCTTTGGTGTTCACGATGTAGCGTCAGGGAACTATACTATCGTCTCTGAGACAACGTTAGTCTCGAGCCCTGATCTCGACACCTACTGTAGAAAAAACGAGCGCCGTCACGTTTTCAGAATTTTTGGCATTGACTTGGTACCAAAGTATCGGTTCTAGAGACATCCCGACGCCACACCGCCACATTTCTTCATTTTCAAACTCGTAGCCTTCAGCTCCAACCGACACCGACTCAAGTGACATCACTTGAGCACATTTATCAGACATCACAGAGCTCCCTCAGGAGCCACATAAGGCTTTACACAACTTTGTTCCACATATGCAGTAGCCCATTGACATTGTTCCCCTTTAATCTAGCACCAGCACCACTATATTGTTAATATCTCTTTGGGGATTTAAACACATTTCTTCCCACAATCGTGAAAACTTGTGCCATTAAGATAATATGAGTCGTAGACCAGCCTTCCCCCAGACGCAGGTCAAAGTGTTATTGAAAAAGAGAATTCTATTGGCTGACTGGGGAAAAGGAAAATACTACATTGCATTATTTCTGAGTCATGTCTTTACGTTTCATGCATTCCTCTTAAATTGAGTGAGATCAAAGCAAATTGACCTCCATTGTGATTTAAAGAAAAACTGCTCTCTGAGGTTCCTCCGTTGGGAAAAGAAGACTCGAGATTCTCTGACAATCTTCACGCTGCGAAGAGTGAAAGCGATGCTTTGTGACTTTCTTAATGAAAGCCGTATTTAATATATATATATATATATATATATATATATATATAAATAAATAAAAGGCCAAACCAAGAGATACATTGCGAAGAAGGCCTCCAGAGGGCACACAAATAAAAAGACTCTTATTCTACTTTACCCTGACAAAGTCCCGGGAGCTTTTCTCCTTCCAGTCCGTCCCGAATACCCCGGAGAAGCTGCCTAGCGCTACGGGGGGCAAAGAGGGAGGGTTAGAGTATCATCTCAGTTCAGTATTATTTGTCTCTTATTCCTTTGTTCTTCAATTCCCTCTTGATAAATTATGAGAACAGAGGACCTTTGATCCAAGAACAAAGAGGTGAGAAGGCAGCCGGCAAATTGGGCCTCGCGATTAAAATGAAAACTAGGTTTTCCTCAATAAATAAAGTTAGGAATTAACTTTGGACAGCTGAAATCAAACTACAGTTTAACAGATAATCTCTACACTCATTAAAATGTAGAGAATCAACTGTCCAAAGCTATGTTTCTTTGTAGTGTGGTCTCTAATATGTGCACATGAACTAGAGAGCACAGTCCGAGGGAACGTACAGTCGTCGAAGACGCCGGCGTGGGCCAGCAGCAGCGTGACCAGCTTGGGGTCCTTGTCCAGCTGCATGGCGTGCTTGCTCTCGTTGGACAGCAGAGTGCAAACGTTAACAGCAAAGTCCACTTCGTTGGGTAGACCCGAGAGGAGGGACAGCACCAGTTTGTTGTAGTCACACGGCGGGACGAAGTCTGTAGACAGCCCATAGCTTTGGCGGAGATAGTCTGCAGGAGGAGAAACAAAAGGCGTCTCAGGGTTACTTCACATGTCCCGGCATTTAGAGGTCAGTGAGGTGAGGCATGTCTCCGACTTCAGGTCCGGTAAATGGACGCACACCCACTTAAACATTTGCTGGACACGTTTCAGCAGCACAGGTCCTAAATAAATGGTTCCCGTACTATTGTGGAATACCAATTTTTGGAAAAAACAAACAGCAGGTTGTATTGAAAGCAAAGAAACAGGCGTTAAGCCTCAGACACACTTTCCCCCAGACTGAAACCGATCACAAGCACACGTTTTCATTCATTCATTCATTCATCATTCATTCTGCTTCGGTCTGGCGTTCCACGAACGCTCTACTCTACGCTCTACTCCACGCTCCACTCTCTACTCTACTCCACGCTCCACTCTACGCTCTACTCCACGCTCCACTCTCTACTCTACGCTCTACTCCACGCTCCGCTCCACTCCACGCTCCACTCCACGCTCTGCTCCACTCCACGCTCTGCTCCACGCTCTACTCTACGCTTTACTCTACGCTTTACTCTACGCTCTGCTCCACTCTACTCTACTCCATGCTCTACTCTACGCTCCACGCTCTGCTCCACGCTCTACTCTACTCCACACTCTACACTCTACTCTACACTCTACTCCACGGTCTACTCTACGCTCTGCTCCACTCTACTCTACTCTACGCTCTACTCTGCTCCACACTCTACTCTACACTCTACTCTAATCCACGGTCTACTCTACGCTCCACGCTCTGCTCCACTCTACTCTACTCTACTCCACGCTCTACTCTGCTCCACGCTCTGCTCCACGCTCTGCTCCACGCTCTGCTCTGCTCTACTCCACGCTCTACTCTCTACTCCACGCTCTACTCCACGCTCTACTCTCTACTCTACTCTCTGCTCCATTCTCTGCTCCATGCTTTGCTCCACGCTATGCTCTACTCCACTCCACGCTCTACTCTACTCCACGCTCTACTCCACTCCACGCTCTGCTCCACTCCACGCTCTACTCTACTCTACTCCACGCTCTACTCCACGCTCCACTCTCTACTCTACTCCACGCTCCACTCTACGCTCTACTCCACGCTCCACTCTCTACTCTACGCTCTACTCCACGCTCCGCTCCACTCCACGCTCCACTCCACGCTCTGCTCCACTCCACGCTCTGCTCCACTCTACGCTCTGCTCCACGCTCTACTCTACGCTTTACTCTACGCTCTGCTCCACTCTACTCTACTCCATGCTCTACTCTACGCTCCACGCTCTGCTCCACGCTCTACCACTCTACTCTACGCTCCACGCTCTGCTCCACGCTCTACTCTACTCCACACTCTACTCTACACTCTACTCCACGGTCTACTCTACGCTCCACGCTCTGCTCCACTCTACTCTACTCTACGCTCTACTCTGCTCCACACTCTACTCTACACTCTACTCTAATCCACGGTCTACTCTACGCTCCACGCTCTGCTCCACTCTACTCTACTCTACTCCACGCTCTACTCTGCTCCACGCTCTGCTCCACGCTCTGCTCCACGCTCTGCTCTGCTCTACTCCACGCTCTACTCTCTACTCCACGCTCTACTCTCTACTCCACGCTCTACTCTACTCTCTGCTCCATTCTCTGCTCCATGCTTTGCTCCACGCTATGCTCTACTCCACTCCACGCTCTGCTCTACTCCACGCTCTGCTCCACTCCACGCTCTACTCTACTCCACGCTCTACTCCACTCCACGCTCTACTCCACTCCACGCTCTACTCCACTCCACGCTCTACTCCACTCCACGCTCTACTCCACTCCACGCTCTACTCCACTCCACGCTCTACTCTACTCTACTCCACGCTCTACTCTACTCTACTCCACGCTCTACTCCACTCTACTCCACGCTCTACTCCACTCCACGCTCTACTCCACTCCACGCTCTGCTCCACTCCACGCTCTACTCTACTCCACGCTCTGCTCCACTCCACGCTCTGCTCCACTCCACGCTCTACTCTACGCTCTACTCCACTCCATGCTCTACTCCAGGTGGAAGCGCTTTTGCACCATAACAATGTTGGAAAGGGGTTCAAGGTCATTTGGCCGCCTTTGTATTCCTCTAAAGACGAAGTCTATAAAAAGCTTACGGCGGATCTCCTCGAACAACCTCCCTTAAAGACCAGCCTCTCCTTTGTGATCTCCTTCGTCTTGGTAAAACCAGCTAGAGGTGCACACGCCCCCGACTGGACCGGAGTGTGGAAGCGAATGGGATCGTGCTCGCGTACAGTTGACGCCAGCACAAATGTTGGGCTGCATGCGGATGCCACAGTGAATCCCCCGGGAGACGGACGGACGACAAGGTCTAAAACCGACTATCGTAGAAAGTCTGAATTGGCCTTCAAAAATGCTGCCCACCAAAGTGGAAGCTCAACACAAATGGCTTTAATGTACGGAGGAATGTTAATGGCGTGAAATATAAACCGCCGTTGTGGCATTTGGCCCGAAAGCGCCCGTCTCTGGGAGGAGATAAAGAAATGGAGCGACCCTCGCTCACTGAAGAGGATTTTGAAAGTAATCGTTGCATCATGTGAACGCAGCAGCAGAGTGGCAGTGTGAAAGCCTTCGGTCGCCCTGGTGTGTGTTCGCTGTGGCACCGCTGCCCCTGCACACCTTCAGCCAGCTGAACTCAGATGTATTCTCCCTTTAACCGGGTCTAAGCAAACCAAATGGGCCGTGGAGTTGCTCGGCGAAGGCTGCCCTTTTAGTCCAAATGAGTTTGATGAGCTGCGACTTGTGCGACCGAGGAACGAGAACGTTCTCCAACTTTTAATTGTGTTTGCCTTTGACTCGGTGCACCTCCGTGATGGGCTTTCATAATTAAAAAAAAAAGACTTCTAATCCTAAATAGCGGGGAGGGAATCATGACTCGAATGGTATTCAACAGCTCTGAATGACGGATGATGCGAGAGCGCAATGGTTTCCGTCAACAAAGCCCACACTTCTCTCCCGTCCCGCTTGATTTTCTGCCATCGATCATTTGTGTGCATAGGTTGTCATTTCTTTTTTTTTTTCTCTGTAACGGTGGATATTTCAATTTGGTGCAGGATCTTTAGTAGACTGCTGCCCCCTGGGAACCAATCGGGAAGCAGAGCGGAGTCCCGCTGAGTGAATTTGATTTCCATGCTGGAAAAAAAGAAAAGAAAAAAGGATTTGTGCGGGCAAATGTGATTCAGCAGAGTTGCTATTAGAGCGGCTCCGGCTCCATTCAGAAAGCTGCCTGCTCCGGCTCCAACACCTGCAGCCAGAGGTGCAGAGGACTGAAGTGCAGCGTTTGACAGAGATGTCTTTGTGAGCAGAGTGGATTAAACGTCGTCGCGGGGCCTACGATCCAAAACGTGATGAGACAACAGGGAAGACCAAAGCTCAGCGGGAGAGATTTACAGACCAGCTGTCAAATATTTAACCCTCGTGCAGCCTGCCAAGCCGACAGCGCGGGTCCAGCCCGGCTGTCCCACTACGCTACAGATAGAGTCAGAGCCGGGGGCACAGACGAGACCTCAGTTATGAAACCGGAATAGTCCAATAAAAAAATAATCATGTGTCTCGATATCAACGCATATTTCTGAAGACGAGCGACAAGAAAATATACAGAAATACTAAACTAGGTTTCGGGTAATTAAGAAACGAGAACGCCTGGCTCTTTAGCCGGTAAATACTCCAAATCAGAGCCACGACAACTCGTGGATTAATCGATGAGTTGACCAACAGAAAAGTCTTTGAAAAGTCTTTGTCAAAGAAAGAAACATTCCCCGTTTGCTCGAAAGTTGGGATTTGATGCTTTTCTTCGTCGAAAAAACCCCAAAAGGTTCTGGTTACTATTATAAATGACTGTTTACTAAATAAAACAAGCTGTTCCACTCAGGTATGTTTGAGGTTTTTTACATTTTATAGACAAAAACGATAAAAGTAGTTGAGGGTAAAAATACTGATTATAGCAGCTTTACATTTCATAATCCTCAGATTACTGAAGTAATGGTTTCAGCCATAACACCACAGTGTGTGTATCACCTGAGCTCGTCTGCAAAAATTTGAATTCAAAAAGGTTCCCCTCCAGCGCTCCCTACAAGAGAAGCATTAGTCACTCAAACTACAGTAACAAGCTTTCAAAAAGAGCAATTGCACAGAGGGGGGTGGGGGGGGGGGGGGGGGGGGAGACGACGACACAAAACCACATTGTGTTCTTCAAAGTCCGACTCATCTGGGTCGTGAACGGGGGAAAACCTTCAGTCCCAGACAAAGCTCACCGCTGTTTGCCGTGTGTCCTTCCCCAGCCCGCGGCCATGTAGTGAGTCGCTCTGCTCAGCAGGCACACGGCTGCTTTCTTACAGAGAACAGCCTGCGACTAAAACTAAAAGGCTGGCGGCTCCGAGGGAGGAGAGCCAACAAGTGCTTCCCTCCTTCATCAATAAGCCGGCTCGGCGGTCGGCGCTACGCGCTGGCGGCTAGCGGACGGCTCCCATTGGCCCGCATGAGAGCCGGGGGTCGGAGAGCACAGACAAGAGGTCGGGCCTTGGCGAGCAACACTTTTAGGCTTTCAAACATAATAGCGGTTACTCAGGGTTCTTTGCTTGGGTTGGAAAAGTTACAAACCGGTCGTCAATACTTGGGGGTGCGTAGGTAACTTCAGAGAAAGGAAGAAGAGAGGCATAAACAATGCATTTCACAGCCTTGATTCACAACATGGTGAGAACTGAATGAAATGAGTCACGGTGGAACAGAAGGGATGAAAGTGGAAGCAGAGGAGTGAGAACGGCACAAAGCTCAGCTGTGGTCCTCAGCCAGGTGAGTAGTAAAAGAAGAAGAAACACACTCCAGACATGTCTTCTGTTCTGAAGAGGCGATTGGGATGTTCAATAGTTGGTGTTGCAGAGTAATACGAGCGCCTCGGTGCGTCATGAAGCAAGATCACCATGGAGATTACCCACCGAGAACAGCGGGTGAGACAAATAGCCAAGGACTTTTAGAAAAGTAAGAACGGACCAGAGCCAAAGTTAAGAAGAAAGGATCCGTACCAACAGAAAGAGAGAAAACCTTGGAGTCATTGGTATTAGTTTGATTTGTATGAATAGGATCAACCTCCACTTGTTGAGGACAGTTTTGGGCAGGGCTGCAACAACCAGTCCATTTGTTGATCAAATCTGATTATGAAAATAATTGTCAACTGCATTGTCGATTTGTTGGGTCTATTTTGTTGCAAGGCAGTGTCGCAAATACAGCCGTACTTATACTGTGTCTCTCTCTCCCTTTTTTTTTTTACGCTTGTCTTTTTTTATCATTCATAATTCATTTTTACAGCGCCGATCTGTTCAAGCAACGTAAAATAAAATAGAAAAGAAATACCCGTTTAAGTGTACTTTGTTAAAAAAATGAAGTATGCAGTTTGCACATGATGTACACCATACAATTATGTTTGTTGTTTATGTAAATGCTGTCAATTTGGAATAACATTTAGTTTTAAAAAAATAAATAGATGGAAATAAAATTAGTTTTTTATCCCGTTATCAAGATATAAATCAACATATTACTCCCTTATAAATCCAGTTGCAGCCCTAATTTGGACACACACGAGTTTTGACAAGAGGATCGATGGCCCTCTCACGTCTACACAGTAAATATGAAGCTTGGTAGCTTCGCTCCGCCCAAACGGTACAAAGTCCTCCTGCGGCGCCTCTAAAGCTCACTGATTAACATTTTACAGTTCAAGAGATTAAAAACAGAGCAACAAAAAGCCGCCTGCTTGACCGCAGTGCATGAAGACCCGACATGTTCTCTAACACACCAACGGTTGGATGTTTTAATGCGTCTTATATAAATCTTTTGGGGACATTAAAGCGGTCTGAACCTTCATCAAAACGCAAAAGCAATCCACACATTTCCTTCCTCGTCGCGTTCTTGTGAAATAAAACCCTCCAAACAATCGGCTACCACTGAGGGGCATTTCTGTGCATGCGCTCGAACCTCCGCGCCGACCAGCGTCCCATGAATCTCACACACGGCTCCGATGTAGGGCTGCGATCACATCGGGTGGGGGGGGGGGTGAGAGAGAGAGAGAGAGAGAGAGAGAGAGAGAGAGAGAGAGAGAGAGAGAGAGAGAGAGAGAGAGAGAGAGAGAGAGAGAGAGAGAGAGAGAGAGAGCTTAGAAGACGAAGCGAGACAAAACAAGAAAAGATGCAAATAGAAACTGAACCCATGAACCTGGTACAGACGAGACCCAGACTACCAAGCACACAGGAAGCCGAGTCTCTGCCTACCTGATACAATGTGTTGCTGGTAGTTGTAAGAGCTGGGAATTGCACCGATTGGAAGAGAGGCTTTGGGATTCCCCGGCTGCACTTCTTCATCGTCCTCGCCGAAGTGGTGGACTTTCTCATACTTCTCCAAGTATCTGCAGAGGAAGAAAAGAGAAAACACACAGATGAGCCCAGACTTTTTTTTTGCACTTTACTTTCTTTCCAAGACTTGAGTGACGCAAGATGTTGTTCTCTTTGTTTTTTAAATTATGCCGACCCATTTCTGTTGCCTTGAAGTTGACGCAGCGCTCCTTCTCTGTGATACTGAGCGCAAACGGCCAACAAGCCACTGACAGTCAGCGCATTTTGAAATTCTAATTGGCAACAGCTTCTTTCAACTAGACGCTAAGAATTAGAGATGCAGCAAACAATCAACCATAGGTTGAAATTGGCTCGTCCTATATAGGCTGTTTCAACGGCGTTCCATTGCTAGGCAACAGCGTGGGTTTGTGTTTACTTCCCGTCAGCTTGTGTCCTTCACATGCACTGCAACAGACTGGGACACATTTGGAATGTTTACAACCGTGAAACGGTCTTTGTCCGGTTTAAAACACACACACACACACACACACACACACACACACACACACACACACACACACACACACACACACACACACACACACAGCTGGTATACGGTTGAACCAGTATACCGGTTTCAAATTTCCATACGGTATGAATTGTTCATGTACCGTCATCCCGGTGCATGGCCGTA
Source organism: Ophiodon elongatus (assembly GCA_016806645.1). NCBI lineage: Eukaryota > Metazoa > Chordata > Actinopteri > Perciformes > Hexagrammidae > Ophiodon > Ophiodon elongatus. The sequence continues at coordinate 1,159,034 of JACSYO010001857.1, read as the reverse complement.
ACAACTGTTGTCGCTCTTCGGCAGGCAGCAGAATATATCGTTCACCGCTGAGGGCGCAGCGGGCGGAGCTACTTGTCTTACGGGTATTGAGATGGAGTCATGGTTATAACTTTATGACAACAATTAATAACCCACAACTAACGCGCTCTAACAGGAAAACACCACGACACAACAGCTTGTGACACAAACAATTTGTAACACTAATAATTGTACATTTATAAAATGACACCACCGAACTGCATGCTGGGTACAGCTCGCCCACTATAACAACAAGAAGAAACTCCGTCGCTACATTAAGAAACGGAAAAGAGCGATGCAGGAGGAACAACGAGAGACCAGAGACGCACCAATACAACGAGAGACCAGAGACGCACCAATACAACGAGAGATCAGAGACGCACCAATACAACGAGAGACCAGAGACGCACCAATACAACGAGAGACCAGAGACGCACCAATACAACGAGAGACCAGAGACGCACCAATACAACGAGAGACCAGAGACGCACCAATACAACGAGAGACCAGAGACGCACCAATACAACGAGAGACCAGAGACGCACCAATACAACGAGAGACCAGAGACGCACCAATACAACGAGAGACCAGAGACGCACCAATACAACGAGAGACCAGAGACGCACCAATACAACGAGAGACCAGAGACGCACCAATACAACGAGAGACCAGAGACGCACCAATACAACGAGAGACGCACCAATACAACGAAGACCAGAGACGCACCAATACAACGAGAGACCAGAGACGCACCAATACAACGAGAGACCAGAGACGCACCAATACAACGAGAGACCAGAGACGCACCAATACAACGAGAGACCAGAGACGCACCAATACGAGAACCAGAGACGCACCAATACAACGAGACACCAGAGACGCACCAATACAACGAGAACCAGAGACGCACCAATACAACGAGACACCAGAGACGCACCAATACAACGAGAGACCAGAGACGCACCAATACAACGAGAGACCAGAGACGCACCAATACAACGAGAGACCAGAGACGCACCAATACAACGAGAGACCAGAGACGCACCAATACAACGAGAGACCAGAGACGCACCAATACAACGAGAGACCAGAGACGCACCAATACAACGAGAACAGAGACGCACCAATACAACGAGAGACCAGAGACGCACCAATACAACGAGAGACCAGAGACGCACCAATACAACGAGAGACCAGAGACGCACCAATACAACGAGAGACCAGAGACGCACCAATACAACGAGACACCAGAGACGCACCAATACAACGAGACACCAGAGACGCACCAATACAACGAGACACCAGAGACGCACCAATACAACGAGAGACCAGAGACGCACCAATACAACGAGAGACGCACCAATACAACGAGAGACCAGAGACGCACTAATACAACGAGAGACCAGAGACGCACCAATACAACGAGAGACCAGAGACGCACCAATACAACAAGAGACCAGAGGTGCACCAATACAACGAGACCAGAGAGACCAGAGACGCACCAATACAACCAGAGACCAGAGACGCACCAATACAACGAGAGACGCACCAATACAACGAGAGACCAGAGACGCACTAATACAACGAGAGACCAGAGACGCACCAATACAACAAGAGACCAGAGGTGCACCAATACAACGAGACCAGAGAGACCAGAGACGCACCAATACAACGAGAGACCAGAGACGCACCAATACAACGAGACCAGAGACGCACCAATACAACGAGAGACCAGAGACGCACCAATACAACGAGAGACCAGAGACGCACCAATACAACGAGACCAGAGACGCACCAATACAACGAGAGACCAGAGACGCACCAATACAACGAGAGACCAGAGACGCACCAATACAACGAGAGACCAGAGACGCACCAATACAACGAGAGACCAGAGACGCACCAATACAACGAGACACCAGAGACGCACCAATACAACGAGACCAGAGACGCACCAATACAACGAGAGACCAGAGACGCACCAATACAACGAGAGACGCACCAATACAACGAGAGACGCACCAATACAACGAGACCAGAGAGACCAGAGACGCACCAATACAACGAGACCAGAGACGCACCAATACAACGAGAGACCAGAGACGCACCAATACAACGAGACCAGAGACGCACCAATACAACGAGACCAGAGACGCACCAATACAACGAGACCAGAGACGCACCAATACAATGAGACCAGAGACGCACCAATACAACGAGACACCAGAGAGACCAGAGACGCACCAATACAACGAGACCAGAGACGCACCAATACAACGAGACCCTCTGGTGGCAACACTAGCAATTATAAAAAAAATAATATTTATTTATTTATATATATATATATATATATATATATATATATATATATATATATATAAAATAAATGAATGAATTCACAAAGCTGGACAACAGCCATACAGCACACCTGTGGTCTTACACCACGAACGTGCAAAACATTACATGTCCCACCCAGGGTTGGGGGGGGGGGGGGACCTGTTGATGCCAGACAGAATCCTCAAACGAGTGTCACAGCTGTTTCACAAAAGCGAATCACCTTTTTCCAGAGACCGCTCCGTCACAAAGGCTCTGCGATGTGAAGCGACACTCGGTGTGACATCAGCACCGCGAGTCAAAAAGCCCTCTTCCTTTACGACTCAATAAGGAGCACAAACGTCTGGAACAACAATCCACCATTTAAACCAAACAGGCTTATTTATCAGCTGAAGGAGTTTAAATGATTCCACGGTAACCCGGTCAAACTTCAAAGCGGATGAAAGAGAGAGAGAGTGTGTGTGTGTGTGTGTGTGTGTGTGTCAGGAAGCAACAGTGGCTGAGAGGCAAAGAGGCACCTATAGACACTCCAGCATCTGAAGAGACTTCACAGCGGCTCCCGTACAGTCGGCCTGAAGAGTACACCTTTAAGTCTGGATAAAACGAGAATCTACTTCAGAGCACATGAGAGTGAAACCATCACGTTCAGTGTGAATTACACAGCTCAAAAGTCTCATTGTGAAAATGCAATTTGATAGCTGCAACGGTGAGCTTTCACCTCGCTTTACTAGTTCTGGGAGCAGGTTTTCTTTTTTTTTTTTTTTTTAGCTCGACAAAGCCCATGGAAAAATCACTTCCAGCAAGCCTGTGGTGCTTTCAAGGGCTCAAATGTGTGAAGTGAAGCATGATCCACACTGAAAGTGAGGTAAAAAAAGAAAGAAAAAAGTGTCACTGCAAGCACAGAGCGACATCAGTCGGGGACATGGGTGAGTAAGATGGGACGCATCGCAGAGCAGAGTGTAGATTTTCACCCCTAAAAGCCCCACATCTCTTCAGACGTTGACGGCTGCGGTCAGTTCGCCTCGTCCTGGAGGCGCAAGAGGTCGGGTTAGTTCAAGCCACTTTGAATACAATTATGGAAAACGGGGGAGGGGGGGTTATTTGAATAACGCCACTTCTCGTCTAAGCGGCGCAACAAAGCCTGTAGTAGAAACAAGTGAACCGGCTGCAACACCCACGTCTGCGAGCCACCATCGAGCTATGAACTCCTCTTCAGCGGCTACCGTGCTCGCATTCTTGACAAGTTTGCACTTCACTTGAAAAGGAGAAAAAAAGAAAGAAGAGTTCTCCTTGAGCATGCTTTCTTGGATTTTCATAAAACACCCCAGAACAACGCGGAGAGAGACAAACAAAAACACACTACCTCAGCGGCTATAGTGTGGTGAACCCTGCCTGTGTGGCTGTGAGTCACAGAGCGAGCGGGCGAGCGAGCGAGCGAGCGAGCGAGCGAGCGCCTGTTACTGAATGATGCCCCGCTTGTTCATCGTGGCCGAGGTAATCCCCGTCCGCTGGCTGCCGGGTGACACGCTGGACTATAAATACACTCAGCCTTCATTTGTTGAGAGAGAGAGGGGTGGAGAGAGAGAGAGGGGTGGAGAGAGAGAGAGGAGAGTGGAGAGAGGGAGAGAGAGAGGGGAGTGGAGAGAGGGAGAGAGAGGCCCCAGCCTCGACTGCAGCGTCATCAACCGCTGTCTGGGCACAAGCAAGAAAAAAAAAGGCTGCGGGTAAAGACAGGTGGGGGCATGAGAGGGAGAGGGAGGGGGGATGAGGGGGGGGTTTGACTGCAGCTGCTCATGTCTGCACTTCCCCTTTTTCACACACACATGCAGAGAGGAACATAAACCCCCCACACACACACACACACACACACACACACACACACACACACACACACACACACACACACACACACACACACACACACACACACACACACACACACACACACACACACGAAACCACCATGGTGCCTTCACCGCCAACAACGAGGCACATTTTCCCTCCAAAAATAATACAAGTGCAAAAAAAGGGGGTTTGGCGAAAAGCGGCGAGGCACGAGACGAGGTCGAACAGACATGCGTTTGCTAAACAGCCGTCGTTACTGCCCTGTTATTTACGGTCATCTGGACCACACCAGTGCAGTTGTGCTCCCCGGCTTCCACTGCTCAAATGCCCTGGTGTGTGGGAGTCCATTGCCCCCTGCTGGACGTGGACGCAGGCATGCAAACGCACACGCACACGCACACGCACACGCACACGCACACGCACACGCACACGCACACGCACACCTGCCAATTTCTGAACAGAAATGTTTGCTGGGATTTGTCAATATTCACGGGGGCCGTTTGCCGAAGGCGGAGCCAGTGGAGGAAAATACTGTAAAAGCCGGATCACTTACAGAGGAGACCGTTTGTTGCCCGAAAGCAGACTTAAGTCACACTAGAGCTCAGCGTGAAGGAAGCAGACGGCATAAGACATGGAGGTGACTGCAACACTATCTCTGTGCTCTGATGGTATTCCTGTGACTCATGCGACTCTGCATCACCCAAGTGGAGAATGCATGTACGGTAATGGAGGAGGTCGCACCAAAAAAAAAAAAGATTTAAATAAAGCCCTTCCAGTAAAAAACGACCCTTTTAACAAGCGCTTCCATTCCAGCTATCAGCCGTGTCAATCTGGATGGCACGGTGGATCAGTGGTTAGCAGCACATCCTGGGTTCAAACTAGGCTTTTTTTTTTTTTTTTTGCAGCGGAAGAATAAGTTCCTCCAGAACACCACCGACACGGGTGATACGTGTCAAGGAGAAGATGTTTTCCTTTGCAGTGAGCCAGACTTTTGTGCAACTGCTATCCGTTTGATATCATGAGATTCTGGGAGGAAAAGCTCTAGTTTTTTTTTTTTTTGGCAGCGAATCCACCTTGATTTCAATCCTGAAGTGACGACCGCTTGCTGGTCTGTTTAGGGCCATCTGCAGCTGCTGCCGTTTATTGTGTTGATTTCACCATTTCCCTTATTGTGCCAATGATCATTAACTTTTTCCCCCCCGTTCTTCTTTTTGTCATGAGAAAAGAAGAAAAAATGATAGCTGCCTACATCTGTTGTCTTGAGTCAGTACAGTCCTGTAAACTGTGGCGTTATTGGTTACAGTTTATGGTAATGTCACAACTCCAGGTGGCGAGCTCGCTCTAGCCATTAAGTAGTGAATTAAGCAGGTTGCACCCATGTCAGGAGGAAAAGAATAGAAGACCTGCACCGATCTGGGCTCTGGGTTTGTTGACATGGTGAGTGGTGCTAATGGACCGTCCCTGCCATGTAGCCGGGCTGCTAACGCTAGCTAGCCGGTCTCTGCTGGAAGTGTTTATTATACCTTGCTGAGAAGCATCTAGTGCTGACAGTACCCAGCTTGTGTGTGTTGACCTGTAATATTTTATATGCATTATGCTTTCAGCACTGTAGGTGATGCAGGTCTTTTATTTGTTATAGACCTAAAAATGTAATTGCTTTAAATTTGTCTGCATTTAGAATGAAAATAAAAATAAATAAAATATACATACATCTGCCACCCCTTAAGGTCTCCGCTCTTCTTCCATTAACCAAATGAAATCAGATCTTCGTGAAGCAATATGCTGTGAAGACAGGCTGAACAGTCCGACACTATTAGAGAGAGGGTCAGCTAAAGGACCCCTCCGCTTGCAGCCTCCAAATGAACAAACAGGTGGGGGTAACGGAACCATGCCATTAAACAAATCCGGGTGCACGACTACACACTTTGCTTTGCCTTAGACCTTTTTATTTTATTTGGTATATTCATTTGAAATATAACCCACACTCCAAAACAAGATGCTGTATGTAGTTTGTGTCAAATTTTGTACTCCAAATTTTATATCGCCTTCCCATGTGAAATTGAGCAATGAGATGTGATTTGTTTAGGTCTAGTTCTCAAATAGGAATATATGAATTTAATTGCTTTTCAGCACCAAGCCATCGGACAGAACCACTGAAGCGGTGCATATAATTGTGCGCGGCACCGTAGCGTGAGCCTTTTGCAGATGGCGCGCACGCACAAAGGCGTTAATGCTCAACGCGCTGCTTGTAGCATTATGCTACGAAACGCCAGAGGGCGTACAAACAAAATGTATCCCATAAAGCATAAAATAAGGCCATATACCAACCTCCACAATGCTGAGGAGGAATGGCATTCAACTCTAAACTCATATTCATAAAATATTCTGTATTGCCTTTATATAAGCCCTGTAAAGAAAGTAGTCAAGCATTATAAGGAATTGAAGGTTTAATATCCTGTAAACAATTTGATATGGCTGCAAAATATTTACTCGTATAGATTATATATTTTTTAAACCCACGGATACTAAAGCATTTAAAAATGTTTAGTTGGCCTTCTTTGTGAAATCCTCAGACACGAATATGTGTGACAGTTGCGTCTAAAAAGCTCTGATCGCGAGCAAATAGTTACCAAAAAATTATTCAGAGGTGTATGACCAGGCGACGCAACCGCTTTAGTCACCATCACTGAAATTGGCGCAACAAAAAGGCCCTACTGCCATTCACGCATGCTCTGTATGATCATTATTTACCCAGTTGGGTTCTCAACGAGGCAGACCATTAAATTAGCACAGTAAAATGTAAAAAAGACAGCCCAAGCCCCAAAAAAAAAAACTGACAGCCCTGATATATTTGACCAATCACCAGATTGGCAGACTCCGTTTCCTATTCCTTGGCATGGACTAAACGCACAGAACAAACTCCACTTATGTGTAAAAAGCACTTAGAAAATGAAGCGACTCTACTTCTGCTGAAGAGCTGTAGCCTACTTTACACCCACGGCAAACATTTTAACCAGATCATCCATCTCATGGAACGGCAAAGCCAGATTCTAGGCCCACCGTCAAGTCCGAGGCAGATGTAGCAATCTGCTGGTGAACAAGGAAACAGAAGTAGATTAGACTATCAGTGGAGGCCCACGCTGCTGTCGGGCAGGTCGGATTACAGACAGGCCGAAGAACACAAAGTCTCAAAGAGCCATCAGATGTTATCTTTGATAGGAAGTTTGCTCTTGCGCCCTTATTGTGTTGAAAGCCTCTTATTATGCTGCATTAATAATAATAATAATAATAATAATAATAATAATAATAATAAAAGAAGCAGAATCAGACACACGCTGGTGCACACAGCCCCGTCTTTACCCATAACTATCCATCACCGGAGCATCTCTGAAGTCTGAGCAGCAGCTCGGACGCGGCTAATGCGAGCCAGATCAAAGGCCACTTCATCCAGATGTTTCAGCGGGACAGGGAAAGCCTACCGGCGTACACAGGAAGCAGAGAGGGACCGGCAGGAATGATGGTACCCGGAATAATCTCAGAACCAGGTGTTAGAATTGACACCGGCCGAGCAGAAAAGGGTAGTGAAGTGTCCGAGGCGCTCGGCAGGGCATTAGTTCAAGGTTTTTTTGTTCTTCTTCCCAGTAGAAACAGCGATATCACATGTCGTCTTTGACCAAATCAGGTGTGAAAGTATGTCATCTGAAAAGCGAGACTTTTGACATCGCACCTGCACCGCCGCTGTTTTTGCACAAGCGACTTAAAGTGCTACTTTGGCACATAAATAGACGAGTGGACACATTAATAGACACAGTGGCCTCCGAATGATTTCCAAAGCCTGCGATACATTTTCAGTGATTGCCTGATCCAAGCTTTGTCTCTCCAACTCCAATGAAAAAGAAAGACTCACTTCACACTGCATTTGAACTTCTGTTTCTCTACGGCCTCGACATTCAACCGGAGAGTTTCTCAACCTGCAGGTCTGAAGTCAGAGTGTGTGATGAGGACAGGGCCACAGAAGATCTGTCAGATGGCTATAATTATACTTGGTTGGCTTTTTTTCCTTTTCTTTTCACAAGAAGTTCGAAAATACTATTAACGATAATCCACTTGCCAAGCTGGCTGGAAAATAAAGGGAAAAGCACTTCATGCTCAAAATCACGTGGCTAATTGCTGGGGTCATGAGAATTTTGGGACCTAAAAAGTGGGGAAAGCTAGAAGCGGCAGAGGAGAAACACTTGGGCCTCTAGTCTGGCGTCAGCGGGGCATTGACATCAAAAACAGTGAGAGACTCATCCCGGCTGAAATGAGTAAACCCGCGAATCGGACTGCATCTGCTTCACTAGACAATTAGAGTGACAGGTGAAAGTGTGGTGGGATTATTTGCTATATAGGAAGCAGCATGTTCCACTCTAAAACAATATAATAAAGAGCCCCACATGACTTGGTTGGCGGTGGTGGATTCAGCAGGAGTAGTTAAAAGGTGGTTTGTTTTCCTGTAGTCGCTGCCGACAGTAGAAACCATCCCGGGCTGCGGCGCTGGAAGCCTCGCGTGCTCGTATTACAGCGTGGGGTTCAAACGGTGACACCGGATCTGCGCAGTGCTACTGCGCCCCAACACTGAGGAATCAAAACACCCTCCATGCTACATGCTCGCATCAAATCAAAGTTCAGTTTTTAAAAAAGCCAATGTTCCTCTCAATAGAGGCCATATGATGTATGACATCACAGGGCAACAACCCCACCGTTTCAGTCGTTACAGAAGGCCAGTTAAACCAGTTCTGTCTCCCACACATTTCCAGCCATGTGTACAAATCTCGTCGAAACAATTGGAGCGACCGGAATAAAGTCGGCGTGTTTTCTCGATGTCAGCGCCTCCAGGGCCCGATTTCCTCCCGGTGGGGATGCGGCGGAGAGGGCAAACAAAGGTTGAGCCGCGGTGTCCGTCAGCTGACTTGGCGCCTGTGTTCAGCGTGCTGCAGCTTGTGAAAAAGAAGTCAAAAGACTGTAGCGGCACCAGAGGCCTCATTCCCGGACAACTTTCATTCACCGCTCTGAAGCGCGACCTGAGCCGGGTGGTGTTTTAGTGGAGAGAAAAAACACAATCAGGACTCTAGCTGCTCCACGTGGGTTGAGCGCTCAGTGCCCCAAATCATATGAAACAACTAATGGAAGAGGGGAAAAGCGCAGAGATGTGAAACAGTATTGACTGAGAATCATCCAAATGAGTGTAGCCACAGGACAACTGGAGGCAGCCACCGGTGCCGGTAACTCGAACCCAACCCACTGAAACGGAGTGCAGATGTACAACATAAACGCATGTCGAATTATGGAAATGTATAAGGTTCTCTGGAGTCACAGGACTAGATCTGGGGACCACAGGTCAGTCCCTGAACATTACACAGACTATTAAAAGATAGTGTGAGTTCTATATTGTAATACTGGCTCATTTACATTTTTCCTAAATCCCTCCACCTTCGAAGCATGTTCAGGGCCAGGGGAAGCTCCGGCCAAGACACTTTTGCCATGTTCACTAATTTATTTAACACTTGCCACTTTATATCAGCAATTTCCCCCGCTCTCACACCTGAACGCCTCATTTAAATGTGTATCTTTTGCTTCAATCTTGCTAATGAAGCCAAAATAAACATGCCCTTAAACCATGCCCTTTAGAGTGTCGGAGTGATTTGATGCCAACACTCTGATCCAGAGTGTGAACCCTTCTTCCCCCGAAGCTGGAAGTGAAACCGGCTCTGTCGGTGAGGCCGGTGTCCAGGCGGCGCTTCAACAAGCTGAAAACGAGCTGGAAAATAATATTTTCTGGCAAGCGGCGCTCACTTATTACCGGGTGACATTCAGATATCAAGTAGACGGCAGCGGCAGCTGGCACGGAACTTCGGGTGCTGCTTATTACTCTTCACTGAGTGGGATCGCGATTTTCCGATTAATTTCGGTCCTGTATTAGAAAAAGTCATCCCTGCAGCGAAGGAGTATCCTCCAGTCATTCCTGAGAACTCATTTTAATCCCTCAGGTGAAACAAAAACAAAACACCAGGAATTCGCACTAGAGTTGTCAACTTGAAGTTGAAATTCCAGATTCCAAAAACTGAGCCAAACTACGATCTCATTAAATCTTACGCGATGCCGCTTTTCAAAATATCCAACTATGACCCAGAAAGACATCTATAATTATTTCAGTTGGCAGTACAAAGTCTTCAAAATGTGCACACATAGCTTGAAAAAAAAAGAAAAAAAAGCCCGGTTCCAGATCGTCATTCAACAGACTAATCGAGATTAACACATGATGTTAGCAAACATCCACCCATCTTAAATGTCCTTGAGCGACACAATGGATCTGAACCAGCTCCACTGAGCGCATGTCCACCTTAGAACTGGCTATCACTTCTGACCTCCACGGATGAGGGCAAAAATGCCCCCCCACAAAACACATATATCACATTAGTCTACTTATGAATAGAAAAACTGGAGGAGAAAAGAAAAGAAAAAAAAACACCTAATTTCTCTACTCTGTCAGCAAAACAGCAGCATGGGGGAGGCGAGGAGAGTCTATTTATCAGCTTTAGTGGAGGCAAGACCAGTCTAGCCGCCTGCTGCCTCTGACATCCACCGCACCGAACTGCCCGAGATAAACTCTACAGGAGAGACGCTCCGGCAGCCGCCCGGCGATATTCAGCGGGTCAGTCGACTCGGCTGTCAGGCCTCCCTTTGCTCGTCCACCTTCCAAAAATATAGTCACAGGTAATAATTAAAGGGCCTTGGCTGTTCTGAGAAAATAAAATAGCTACGATGGTGATGGCTTTGTGTTATTTTCTGCTCCCACCTGCAGAACAAGGCATTCATGAACTGCTTTCTGACTTAGGATAAAAGACCCATTCGTTGGCCAGACGAATGGGGAGTCCAGCTTTCAGGTATTATAGAGGTTCAACACAGCAGTCGACTTTCTGCGACTTTTGACACACTCAAAACTAAGCCCGTTACACAGAGACAGATATCTGAATATTAGTGGTTTACTGAGCCATTGAAAGCGAGTTCACACATTTCAACACTTTTGCACTACAGCTACTTCCACTCGGCGAACAGACCGAAACAAGCGTATAGTCAGCTGTCTGGACATCCAAGCAGACTATTACATAATCCTCTGCTTTAGAGAAAACCCTTTGTTATGTATTCCGTCATTTATACTACATATGTGGCAGGTAAATAGTGGTTTGTGTCCATCATGGTATCCAGAAAGACCTCCACCAACTTCAGCAGCACCGCATGCCCTACATGTGCCTGAGTTGCTAAGCCCCCAGCAGCGAACGCTGATGTTTATCTACAAACTGTTGAGGAGCAACAAGTCTCAGACGCGTACTGTTGGCAATCAAACAAGCCACTATACTCCCAACAGCTTGCACCAACTTAGTAAAAAATTAAATTAAAACATACAGATTATTGGCTGCTCCTTGTATATCAATCAGCGACCTGCAGTTGCCTGCAACACATCCATGAGAGGCTGCCACAGGGGTGCAATGTGTACGGTGCTAGTGATGGGAACAATCGTTGCATGAGGTAGAGGGGAGGAGAAGAGAAAAAGGGAGTACGGTGAAAGCATCGACCGCCCAAAAAAAAAAAAAAAAAAACACCCCACAAATGCCAGCTGTTGAGGAGAGCTGCATATCCACCTGACTCCTATCACAGGCAGCTGACTGGGTTGAGACTTGGGGAGCCTGAATGTTACACACGTTAAAGAGCCCAGAGCTGCTCAATCGGTAGTGCTGTAACATACCCAGGGGCCACAGCGTTTGTCAGGAAGGAATCACCGCCATTTGTGTGTGGTTTAGGGTCATCTGGATTGATTAAGGGTGTTCTTCAAAACTATGTTCCAGACTTAACAAAAAACAACAACAACAGAAGAAACATTTGGCCCTACACTTGTTTCTCATAAAAGATCGATCAGTGTTCTTTTCTTCTGTGGAAGAGGGCCAGCGAGGTAATCCACCATGTCATGACCAATACACACTATTATGGACCCTGCATTAATTGCACACGTCATAACCCCGCGCTCGTGCCGCTTCCTAGTAAAGGGGAGCGCGGAGGCTCCAGATCCTGCAGACTGCTCCTCCGCGTTTGTAAACACTTCCCCACATGCTACCTGCGAGGAGGCGAGCTGCGTGGCCGCGCGACTTACCGAAGGTAGTACTGTTTTAAAGCAAATGCAGCGTTGGAGCAACTCCTCGGAAAGTTGAACTCGTCCCCGAGTTCGATCCATTGGTTTTTGTCAGAGACCTGGGAGGAGGAGAGGAAACCAAACGAGTCTGTTAGTGAGATAACAAGCACTTGCAGGAGCAACAACAACAAAAAAAGAGCGGTTACACTGCAACCATCTGGTCGGCTACAGGTCCCCCCCAATGAGGCCAATCATTAATCAATAACTTCCTCCAACTGCTGAAAATACCTTTAAAAAATAGTTACTTTTAAATATTCCTGCAGTGGCTCACATTTAGTAAAACAGCATTTAATTCGCTGCCAAACTGCCCGTTATCCGCACATATTTACATTTGTACAACTGACTCCCTTTAGGATAGTATCGTTCCTGTTGAGGCTAGTTAGCATCGCGGCTAACAGGCTAACTTGACTTTTCCGTTTTTTGCCGTTAAACCCGCGCGAGGCTCGACTCCCCGGCGGACCGACTCCGCCTAAAGGCGAACGCTTCGGCGCGCGGCGAGCCGTTTGCCGTGTGGAGTCGGTTTTTTCGGTGCCGTTGGCCGCCTTCACTACACGGGCCTGTTGAGGCCTACATTCTGTGCTCAGCCATGAAGCCGAAGAAAGATGGCTATGGCGAGAAAGCGATATCAAGCTTCCCCCCGGTGGAAACCGCCGGTGAAACCCGCGGGCGGAGCGCCGAGTGCCGGGCGCCGGTCCCCGGGGCCGGGCTCCGGGCTCCGTGCCGATAATCGATGTTAAACGTGCCCGCTAATTTCGAGTCGCTCCGACTGCACTCTGACTCCGGAGCGGTTGGGACTCTCGATTCAAACCACACAACAACACAAGCCACCACATTGCATAGAGATACATGGAAACTAGCACAAGGCCAACGCCGACCCGCTGCCGTGTGTGTGTGCGGAGGGCTGCCCTGGTCCCGGGGACCCCGCACCGAGTTGTGGAGCCGTCCAGCGACGAGCCCGCGGACGGCGGAGTGTGGAGAAATCCACTTTTAGTTCCCACTCACCTTAGCAAATCCACCTAAAGCGACGACTCTGACATAGAGAGCATTCAGGTCCAGCTCTCTCCCACCCACGATAGGAATCTTCCTGAACGGCGATCTACGGGGAGAACACAAGAAATAAAGGCATTCATGTTGAAATAACAGTTTCGGCTAACTCTCGGCCGAATGCAATGCAGATTTAAAGTTACATTTCTCGGGAATAAAGACGCCCCAATCTCACCCTCTGCTTTGGTGAAATTGCCGCAGCTCGTCCAGGAAAGCCTGTCCTTTCCTTCGCTGATCTAGTAGATTTTTCCCCGTCGAATTTGCCATTGTTTTTGCATGCAAAAACGGTTGAACCCCACTTCAGACGCTTCTTAAGACACCAAGGATCCCATACTCCGCCGGCGCTCAGTCATTCGCGAAGCTGAGTGTTTAAAAAGTTAAAGAAATAGCTGATAGCAAGAAGAGCGGCAGCTCGCTAATAAAGACTGATGCACACAGAAAGCGAGCCCGATTCAAGCCCGGACTAAGTTCCGACGAACAGTCAGAAATACGACCGATTCACCGGCAGACTGGAGACGCCATGGCAGAATGTGGAGAAGTAATGCTTTTGGTCGCGGTTGTATTCGTTTGGAGTGGTTTGACAGTGTGTTACGGACGCGGCTCCGAGGCTATCGCACACTGTAGAGCGGCAGAGGGATGCAGTTCTCAGACAAAAAGATGTGAAGGCCGAGGAGCCCGGACTGCCATGCGTGCAGCGCCCTCTGCGGCCACAGGCGGCACTGCACCCTCCGGAGCCGAGCGGCGCTGGAACAATAGAGACTGTTTTCTTTTTTAGGGACCGTCTGACAACTCTTTTCTCTGTTTGGAAAACGGGTCAGGAGGTACTTGGAAATGTCCCGTGGGGGGAGGGGATCACACTAATTAACATAGCTCCCTTGTTATCCCAACCAGGCGTGTAATAGAGGGCAACCCTGCCATTTTTTTTTAGATATCTGTAAAATACTACTTTTCCAGGCTGACTTGAAGCCTTACTATGAGTGTATTTCCAATAGGAAACAAACAAATACTACAGCAATACAGCAAGCCCCTTAAAACCCACACTAGTATAGTCTATTGACGTTGTATTTTATGTTCAATACACTATTCTACAACAAAATATGGTATGATATATTAAGGAAAAACATTTTTCTTTCAAAATAAATTAATCCTTCATATATTTAAGGGGGGGGGGGCTGCAAAGTACCTCTATGATCATGAGTAATGATTGATTACGTGTGTTTTTTGTCTAAATGCTAGTTTGCCACTTGTGACATTCATGCATTTCCATTTTCGAAGGATGATATTCTTGCACAGGCGGTCATGGTGCATTATGGCTGTCGTAATTTCTCCAAAAATATGTATTAAGCAAAGATAGCTCTGTGTCTCTCATGTCAAATTGAACAGTGATTCAGTGCAACTGGGGCTTGAACTGTTAATTGAATTAAAAACGTGACACCAATTGAATGGGTTGGAATGACCAGCATTGCACTTTGAGCTTGATTTGGGATGTTTCCACACAAAATGCCACTTGGGTTGCAATCTTGTTGATTTTGGACATTCTGGGCGATAAACAGGCTCAATTGTGATGTCAATTCAAAATATATACTTCCACTACACGTTGTGATCACTATCCGCCAAATCATCTATTTATAGTTGTTTGTTGTTCAAAATAAATAATTCTTGGTGGTTTACATCTGGTCTCTAACGTGTTCGGTGTCTTTATTATTTAACGGAGCCATTTCTTGGTGTAAACTCGTCCCGCTGCGGTGAGCAGCCCCCGGTCCCTTGCTGACCACCTCAAAGAGACTTTTATCTCGCGGGCGGTTGGAAATTACTCCTGATCCCTTCTCCCTGTAGCTGCCAAGCGGATATCTTCTTGATGGGGTTACATTCAACCATTACACGTACCCCTTTGCTCAATGAAAAACCTGTCACAAAATGGCGGAGACGTACGTTAGCAGACCCCATTTTGAGGAATTGACACTAGACAGCGGAAAAGTGCGTGTCCTGGCGTGTGGTTTTAAAAATAACGGCTCCTTTTTTTCTGTTGCAAACAAACTGCGGCACACCCGCGTTCCCCTCGCGCCCGTTTGGACTCCCCCAACCGTCCACCCGAATTCTGGGCTAACGAGTCGCTCGTGCGCTAGCTCGTTAGCTTAGCGAACGTTAGCTAACCTGTCAAAAGGACCACGAACCTGTTGTGAGCAGCCTGTTTTTTTTATCCACGAGCTCATCGCGCTAACAGACGGCGCGTGTCTCCTGTTTAGTGTCGTTACGGGACGACATTAATGGCGCTGTGTCGACGGGTCCTGGTTCTGGCGCTAGCTGCCATTAGCATGATCCCAGTCCCTCATTAACACGGCTAATCATGCTAAGTAGGTTAGCTCCGGATGCCTGCAGCTCACAAACAAACTCACACAGTGTCATCGTTTAGATATATGGAGCACTAACCGCGGAACACTACAAGATAACTAACTACCTGCTATAATAATGTGACGTTAGGCACGTTTAAGGCACGCGGGTGTTGTAGCTAGCTCGCTAACGGGGGCTAGCCACCGTATAACGGGAGCCTACGTCCGCTTTTCACTTCCAGCTATTTGTTTTAAACAGTCTACTGTTCGGTGAAGAAGCGACTTCTTTCTGGTGGTAAAACATCGTATTAAGCCCTGCGCCTCGTGGGTCTGCTCCTTCTCCCGGTGGAGCTCGTGGAGCTCGTGTTGCTGTGTGTAACAGTGTGAGGAGGAACCACCGCGAGCTGTGTGTGAAACCCGTCTTTGTGTTAGCGGACCGGAGACTTTCACCGTTCAGGTTCACAGATATTAACTAAAATCGCCGCACGGAGACACTAATCGTGTCTGTTTATTCACCAAGTCCCCGCTTATTACTCGCCCCTCTTGCCCACGTGCACATTCGCTCTCACCCCGGTACACTAAATGATAAGAAGTCGGACTTCAGCTGTTGTGGGCTGAGCAGAATACAGTAACAGTTACAGCAACAATGGAAACACTGGTCATATCGTGAATGCTTTGATAGAAAATGGCCTACCTCATGCATAACGGCATTTCCTATAGCAGCCATAAGGTGCAGTTGGGGATTATTAAATTATTTCAATGCAATGAAAACATCTGCAGTGCTACTTTTTTTTTTTTACATCTCTATTGTCTTGCATTGTTTACCTGTTGGGCCCCAGATTACATAACAACACGTGACATTTAATTTCATCTTGTAAATTGAAACTTGTTGGTCCTATTTTAAAGGATTTTCTTGTTGGACTGAATGATATCTAATGAGGTGACAGCAAAAAAAACGTTGCTCCACACACATGGATACGACACAGGCACGATATGTTGTTGGCAATACAATTACCACATGAGATCTCAAGTGTTTGATGAATGCCTTGATTCAGGCAGTCTGACCTTTCATGTGGACATGATCAAACGGTTTCACAGAGGGCCTTGAAATCAATACTCCTATGGAGGGAATCGTGAATGAACAGGTGTATTAATTGACTTCCAGGATATTATCATCACGTACATATCTATAAAGTATCAGTTCGAAGATCATATATGTTACATTAGTATGACAGTCATACAACTGTATTACCAACTAATGACATAAAGGTACACATTAACCAGAAATGTGTATGCTTAAAATATGCAAACAAAAAGCAGCTTGACACCACCTCCCAGTGAAACTGCTTTAAAAAAAACAAAAAAAAGTGACGAATGGTGTGCAGTGACTGAGAGTGTGCACTTGAAAGCTGCACGGTCAGTTATGCCATCACGCGGACGTCCTCATCTGATGTGACAGCCAGGCCCCTCGTGGCATATGGCGCAAATGGGGCCAGTAAGCCCAAACTGCCTCCAAGCACCCGGACAAAAAGATCCCAGTGGGACGCTAAGTGCGTGTAACGTCCTTACACCTCTCCGCGCTCCCCCTGCGGCCTCCTCCACCTCCTCCTCCGCCTCCTCGCCCGAGGCCGGTGTCTCTCTGAGGCGGGGGCCCGCCGTCCAGTCATTTGGTGGGAAATGGCTCCACCTGGTGGCGGCCGAGGCGACGCGTCCTCCGTGTTGGGACGGGTCCGCCTCCCCGCCTTAGGAACACATTGTACTTGGAGGGATCAGTTGAGATGTTGTTTTTGAACTGGAGACAGTCACAGTTGGAGCAAGATGCATGCTGGGAGATGAGGGGAGGGAGCAGTGGGTGGTGGTTGGTGATCCTAATACAGCTGTACAGTACGCTTGGTGACGTCATTTACAAAGGTTTTTTTTGTTATATATATTATTTGCCTAAGATTTTTGTGGAATAAATATTGATAAATAAAATAAATGAAAAAACATTTAGCCTTGCATCAAATCTATGTATTTAATGTTTACTTCTAGGGACAAGTATAGACCATTAACCATCGTACCAATGCCACAAACAAAAGCATTTATAATGCCTTTCCTTTATGAAAATACACAAACTCAAAATAAATACAAAACAGCACCAAACACAAACAACGATATACGATAAAATTATGACTCAATGACAAGCACAAGATTATTCATGACTGCATTTTGCTCGCCAGCAGTGCAAAGAGCAAAATGCCTCTTCATAACAGTTACACTAGAAACAGAATGATCAATATTTAATCTGCATTAAACCAGCTAAACAGCCAACAATGATTTTACATGCCCAAATTTATCAATAATAACAACATCGTTTACTTTTTCTTTTTTTAATGTATAGTTTGCTATTGGTGTTATGTTGCAAGGAGACACAAATGTCAACCGTGAATGTCACAGAATAATAAATCCTTGTATTCTTCATCCCAAATTGATAAATTAAATATTTAAAGATGGAAGATGTATTTATTGGTCCGTTTATTTCACAGGGACAACACAGATGAACGTTGTTACATAAGGACAAGCAATGGAATGTACACGGCTACACACATCTAGAATTTGCAAACTGTGCCTTTCCGTTGGCCTCTGATCCATTACCGTTTATGTGTGTGCACATCATAACTAGTTTGGAAACCACTGGTGGTCTTGTGCTCAGTTTTCCATATTGCCTTTCTGTTAATTGTACAACAACTATTCCCCCCTTAAGTCCTCCACGGAGGACAATGTGCATCCTATCTTGTCCTTATCACTGTCGCAGAATAAAAGATAATGCTTTATCACTCAATGCCGACAGCTCGTCTCAAACAGCGGTTTCTCAGTGAGAGACGGAGAACAGACACATTCCTGTCCAAAGGAGAGCCCCAGATCAAACTGTCCCTCATGAGGAGTTCTCAGTGGCTTCAGAAAAGACATCATTTCAGTCACTAGCACTGGACTTCTGACTCTTTCATTAAATAGATGAATAAATAAATCATTGAACCAGGATCAATAAAAATAAGGTATTTTAAAATGCATAATGTTTAGTTAATTAGTTGCGATTGCAAAAAGAATGAATGAGCCGATTCAGAAATATATGATTGTTGTTTTAATTGTTTAATTGTTAAGTGTATGAATGTAATAAAATGGATAATTCTGCTGGTTGCTTGAAATATTCATTTTAACCCCCTTTTTTATTAAAGTGGACCTGCCTTTTAAGTAGCAGCCATCATTGATTGTATTACTTTTGAAATAAGTATTTAAACTTGTGGTTGTCCAAGGCGTGGAGACGTCTTCTGGGTGTGTGTTTTCATCACTAGGTGGCAGTTGTGTTTAAAAGTTGGGAGCTAGATGAGCGCCAGGATGTTGCTCATGAAATATAGCTTTTACTGGCTTTTTGTATTTACCACTATTTCCTGCTTCTTTTTATATATACACGTATATATATATATATAGAATTTATTTCTTTACAAATAGTGATCCAGCCCATATACACATCATAAACTCACAGGCTTTTCAAAACATTTACTGCATGGTAACATGGCATGACAACTGTAATTGCCCAGAGATTTGGCCATACATGCAAATTCGGTATTTCATTCAGCTTCATAGAAAATTCTAAGAAGCCACCTTCAAAACACAGAGCATCTTTGTTGACAAAGATCCAAATTGTCCTCTACTACGAAGTGCAAAGTATATACATATCTCTCTGGTATGGGAGTCATGTAAGAGAAATGAACATACTTTTAAGGGTTTGTGCCACAGGGAATGATACAATTCATGCACCAAAGGATGTCAATCAAACTGCAAACTTTGGGAAGTTAATGTCACTTTCAGTTCAATGCATGTGTCGTTTGGGACTTTTTGTAACGTATTCAAGCGGACTCCAGAGCCTCACAGTAAGTCTCCGTGTCTGTCAGTGTGCCTTCCTGCTTTACGGCCTTTACGGCCTTTTCTGTCATCTGAACAGGTGCAGATGACAGAATTAACGATGGCTGATTATCTGCATCTAGATTATCTGCATCTAGATGAGCAAAGACAGTGAGTTTAATTTAATTCAAGTGGTGACTGGATCCGGGCACTGAAATGATGTAGAAAAGAAGGACTCGCATAATCAACAATAATGTTGTCAATTTTTATGATTTACCAGCAGCATTTTCTTTTTTTTTTTAAATCAAGAATCCAACCAAAGTCCCTTGTTTAAAAAAAGTCCCCATTCATCTTCCCTACGGTTACTCATTAGCAGCTTATCGGGTCAGAGAGGTTGAACACTGTGTTTAGAAGAAAACCTGCAGTTCAAGTGAACACAAGGGAAATATTTAATCCGCACACCAACACAGTATGCCAACGCTGCAGTGCCAAGAAACTTTGAGTTTAGATTCTTCACAGTGAAAGATTCTGTTCATCGTCATCTACTGTAGTCGTGTTCTGACTTGTTGACAGCTGAAGAATATCCAGTTTCAGGGAGCTTAAAGGCGGTCAGCTGGCAGGGAGGAAGCTGGGAGACTGGCTGTTTGCTGAAGTATTCATGACAAATAAAATAAAGAAGGTTGAAGCGGCGGCTGCCATGGTTTCACACACCACAATGACAAAGGGTGCAGCTGAAACTCAACACGAACCGCCCTCCTTCCCCTCACGGGACGAGGCCGCTGTGAGCAGCCTCTGAAGAGATAGCAGGCTGCAGAGGGACTCCTCATTGTTGGAGTGGGCCAGGGTGCTCGGCACGGAGGGTCAGTGATGTTTGTGCGGTGAAGCTCTGGATGTCAACATCATTACTTTCCTGTCAATCACTATTATCAGAGGTCCCCAAGCAACAAGGGGCCTTAAGGACACTTGAGGTGATACTGGTTTAAATGAAATGTTTTCCCCACAGCACAATGTGAACCAGTCGACACGGTATCCTCGGATTATTACGTACCTGAAAAACAGCCAGATGTCCACAAAAAGCTATGCCTCACCCTGACTTCATTTAATAGAATTTTATTTAATTTTTCCATTCACCACTTGGTCTTTATACATTGCTTTTCTACATATGTGTCTCATTCTTTCCCAACTGTCCATCTTCTTCTAAGCAAGTCCGTGGTGGTCGTCCCCATGAACCTAAGTGGCACTTGGACAACAATATCTAAATTAACCCTTGTGCTAGAATAATATCTTATTTTTCATCAAATATTTCTTTTTTTCTGTTTCTTTTTGGCATGTAGCAACTTTTTCCTTTGACACAAACTGAACTTGCACATTTGTCAAAGGTGATGAATACAGAAATTAGTATAAAGCATTATTACACCAAATAAGGTCACACTTAATGTTCATGTTGCACGGGCTAGAAATTACCATCAGTTCTAAATCATGCTGATAAGCAGTTTCTTATAAAAAGTCATGAGAAAACAAGTATGTGTGTTTTTGTATAGGAGTGCATTTTAACTGCACGCAAACCAAACAAGTGAAGAGCATAGAGTGATAGTAGGAAGTGGTTGGATTCCTAAAAAAAGATGAGGGAGGGTCTGAGAATTAAAAGAATACATAAAAACAATGTGAAAAAGGGAAGAAAACGTTAAAAAAAAGAGACTCACTGTAGTTTCTTTATCTGTCTCTCTCGTAATTCATATAACAATCTTATTCGAAGATGTAGGATACTTTCATAGCTTTATTTAGGCTCTTATATTTCCTTTAGATGAATGGGTTCTCATCATTCAGTAAAATGACACTCAGGTGAGCTCGTGGCCCCGCCCCCCCGAGGACCGCGCGCTCTGATTGGCTGATTCGAACAGCGCTGCCCACAACACGCAGCAGCGGAGAGCAACTCCCGACAGCTGAGGACCGACTCAAGATTTCCACAAGGAGAGCGAGAAGGCTTTAAATGAACTCAAACTGCTCAGACCTTCTGCGTGAGAACTCCACACCCTTCAGTGTTGCTGGTAAGTCTCGAACCTTTGCTTCATCTCCATCCGAATAAACGGGGAAGTTTATCCGAAACGTTCTCGCCTGTGAGAAAAAAAGGAAAAAAAGTTTTTTCGTCCTGTTTCTCCCCAAAACCCATGAGCGAGCCTCGTGGGAGCTTCTAGCTAAACATGCTGGAAATACCGTTATTTTGTGTACAAGTGCAGTCCAGTGTGTGTTTAAAGTAATACGTACCGAGGAATACAGATGCTCGTCTTGGCGAGCTGCCAGGAGCCCGGCGCTAACGCAGTATTTATATAAAGGACGTTAAGTCCGATTTTTATACACATATTTTCATATTGAGCTTCAGCTACAACGTGTTCTCCTTAGCCAGCTCGCAGTCTCCTCATGACGTCACTGCTTGTGTTAAACGAACGATGCGCGAGCCACAGACCCGTTTAGAGGACGCAGCCTAAACTCAGCACGCTGCCCTTCACCGGGGCCACTGTGACGTCACACTCACGGGTCTGAGCGTGCCTCTGTGGCGTGGGAAACAGACATGCACACGTCTGTCCTTGATTGGCAGGTGGGAATAAATAGAGGAGCAGTTTACAGGTGCAGAGGGGTTCATAGTCCCCCCCCCCCCTCTCTAGGTGTTGCATGATAATATTGTTTTGGCTGCAATGGCTGATCATGGGATTAAGTGAATGTTGTGTTTGTTGTGAGTTCATGAGGAAGAAAGGTAGAGTGAAATGGAATCAAAGCAGACACACACACACACACACACACACACACACACACACACACACACACACCCCGCTTTACCCTGCTGGGGTTCCCCATTGTGTCGGGACAATACAGAGGGAAACATTAATATGAAGTCTCCTACATTGTGACAGTCCTGGTTTCCTGTTTGAGGAAAGAGGATGGAGCCAATGCTCTGCAGGTGCTTCCTGCAAAGAGGGGGCTACACCAGGGGCTACACCAGGGGCTACACCAGGGGCTACACCAGGGGCTTGCCATTCACACTGGCCATGCACCTCAGACGCCGGCGTGGAGTTCATGGAGAACATGTGTATTTTCTGTCCTCACAACAGCGATATTTCTGTGCACGGCCTTGTGATTTAGCTCCTTCCGCTGCATTCGTTCTATAGGAATCTCTGACTCGGTAGGAGATGTGGTGTCGGGGGTCTTGAACCCGACTGATTGTGATTATAGTCTGGAATTAATATGTCCACATCCAGTGACATGCACTTGTTCATTGGATGTTGCCACTACACAGAACGTGACAACAACGTTGTCTCCACACTTATGTAACTAATCATCACGCCGTCCAATATTTTCCACTATTGATCCCAGCACCAATCAGTGGTGGAGTAGGCCGACGCATGCTGGCTTCCCCTGCTCCGCTGTGGAGAAACGGACCGGCTTTATCTGTGAGCTAACAATATTAAAAGCTGCACCAATTGATATTTTTATGTTGAACAATAGAAACAATCACTGCTCATAATGTGGAGCTGCCCCCAAGTGGCCCAAAAAACTAACTAATGGAAGTTGATGGTCAAACCTTTCAAGCAGTCATTTGGAGATACAACGTACAGTATATAAATAACCTAGTGCAGCTTTTAATTTATTTATATTATCATTTATTTTGTAGGACCACATGATAAAAGCAGGACAATAACCCAGGTCTCTGTAGCTCCTGTGGGTGTTTTCATTCATTTAAACTTGACCAGGTCGACTGCTTTTTGTTTGATTCTGGGCAGGAAGTGTTCACTAAAATGTATCCGATAAAGGAGCTACTTTTGAGTCCATGTAACGTTTGCTTACATCGTGATGCTGTTGGTCCCTCAGGCTGAACAACGATCTGTCACCAGATCACTGGGATACAGTACGGCCCTCTGTTTCAGACCAAGCTGTGAATGAGTAGCAGCCCCAAGTCCAACTTATCTTCAGAACCACCATCTGCTTGATCTTTGGCATCAGGCCTCGCGGTTTGGGCCTGCCAGGGCTCCCGAAGGACCACACACACACACACACACACACACACACACACACACACCCCAGATGAGACAAAGAAGGCTTAGTGAGTTAAAAATGCACATATGGGCTGCGTGTGTGGACACAATGGAGATGATAATGAAATCTTGGATTACCCCTCATTTATTTAGGGTACAGCTTACAGGAAAGGAACAGTGGGGGGCTGGTGTGTGTGTAAACAGGGCTTTGTTATTCTGTAGGTGCATGCACGCAGCGTGTAGATACTGTAAATGTTTGCAGCATAGAAATAGCCATAGAAACATTTCTATGATGTAAGATAACTGATTAATCAGTGTATTAGGTCCTAATGTGGAAGCAGTATTATTTTTACGTTTTAGAACTAAAATCCTTATATGGAGGCTGGTGAGAAATGTCTATTTGGTTGATTTTAAGTCAGATTTCCTGACATTAAAATCATAAAACAGTTTTCATTGTCATATCTTCTCAGTTTTAGACCTGCTCTAACCTCCCTTTATCTGATGTTGTGATTTAGAGACCGACTGCTTAATTGTTTTTGCTGAATAATTGGCGCCGATTGGCTGTTTTTTATAAACTGTTATTGTTGGAACTGGGCTCCGATAGTGGCCGATGACGGCAAAGACGCAGAAAGTAATTCTCCACTTCATTAAAAAAAAAAAAAACTTCCAACGCATTATTCTGGCAATAGGGTTAGAAAATTTGGCCTATAAGTTTGTGGCCCAGGTATCTGCTGGTTTTACAGCAAGCTGACGAGACATATCTGACACGTTTTCAGGTTATTCCCCCCCCACAAAAGTGATCTCTCAAAAGTATAACTCAAACCTATCATTTCTTGATAGATATCTTCTTTTTCCTGCTCCAAACTATCGTTATTATATCGGCTATTGGTCGAACCCGCTCACTAAAGATCAAAAGGTGCACAGGTTTCTCCCACCAAGCCTAAGCACTGGTGAGGCTTATTAAGGTGAAAGGTAACCCTGTTTTTTCTAAATCCTACCCCCCCCTCTCCCTCCACACTAACTAGGATTATTATGTGACAAACATACATGGCTCATTAGGCTGAGTGCCACGACCCCCTCGACCTCTCGGGTCTCCTTGGCCTGACCTTCTGTGAAGAGGTGGAAAGGGGAGACGGGCGTGTTTAGGCTACAGAGCTTATCTAAACTGACCCTGATGAAGCTTGTTACAAGGCAACATGGCAACATGGCAACATGGCTTGTGTTCGGACGTTGTAGATCTCAGTTTGTGGATAACAAATCCATGATTGGCCGAACTCACAAAGACTAACATCATTTGGTTTGACAGAATCTAAAATATCCCACGTGGGGTGTTATCAGTGAAGGAAGGGTTCACATGATTAACTAATGTTGACAATAAAGGAGGAGCCCACAGACTATATTTGCACTGGTAGGTTTAAAGTAGACGTACATTATGCTGGCTTGGCGGTTTCTGGCCGCTCGACAGACGTGAAGTTTGAAATGAAAATGTCCCTGTGACCGTTTGGTCCCTCCTGGTACGCCTCTCTGCCAACAGCTTCACGTCCCGGTGCATTTAAATGAACACGGGATGCGATGCACAGTTCATTATGGGATGGCTGTCAGTTGCAAAGCTTTTGAAATGAACTGCAGAGGAAAGAGCAACGGTCATGTTGGCGTGCTAGTGAGGTCAGGTATTTCAAACTGTGTGTGTGTGTGTGTGTGTGTGTGTGTGTGTGTGTGTGTGTGTGTGTGTGTGTGTGTGTGTGTGTGTGTGTGTGTGTGTGTGTGTGTGTGTGTGTGTGTGTGTGTGTGTGTGTGTGTGTGTGTGTGTGTGTGTGTGTGGTCAGCAGAAACGGCTCAGTGGGCGTCTAGCCAGGCCTGCTGCAGCTGAGATGCTGTTGGACACTGCTGATCGACTCAACCGACTGGATGCTGACATCATGTGTGTGGGGGGGAGGGGGGGAGAGGGGGACTGTGGAAACGGAAAGTTTAAAAACTGTAGGTTCATGCTTTCCAGTTGGCAGAGACTGGTGGTTGGGAAACAGACAAGTTGTGGTTTGGCCGTAGCTCCGTGTAGTAATGTTTTCAGACAAAGTTAGGAACATCCACACGTGGGTTACTGGGACGCAGTGACAGACGCTCCAAGCTAAGGCCGGCCTCTGCATGTTTCAAGAAAAGCAGTACATATGATGTGTCACCTGACTGCATCACACAGCCGCCATTTATTCATGTTTTTATAAACGGCAAAACCTAAACATAGGGGCGTCGCCTCGTGAAGCTACTGTTAACCATTGGAGTCACCGTTTGGACATCCTCCTCTCCTAAACTGGCAGGTATTGCTTATTTATTAAGTTTGTTGCTTTGAGGAATCTCTGTCAAGTCTGCTCGCCTCAGATGTGGTGTTCAGTTAGCTTCTTGTATCTTCTGCTGAGGGACTATGAACAACCACCGGCTTTGTTAACAAAGAGGATGTGTCGGCCAAGAGAGTGTGACACATTCTCCAAGGCTACATACAGTAAAGACTCGATTGGATCAAGATGTCCTTTTGAAAAGCAACCCGAGTTTTTAAAGGGGACAGACATGTTTTGGTCACATACGTGTCTGATCGTATCTTCCGTTTGACCTGAGGACAATCTTATGTGGCGGCTCACATGCAAGATGAGGGTCCCTTTTGTATCTGGAATCAGCTCGCGTCGGTTCCTTTACTGGCCAAGGTTATGGAAGGCAAGGCAGGGAGCCTGATCCTGAGAGTGAGGGGCTTTGAAGTATCAGTGATGACCCTGTGGAGTGTACTGAGCTGTGGATTAGCATCACACAATCAAAATGGGATTGGCAGGTGGCTCCCACTCATTCAAGCCTTTAAGATGGACTTTACTCACCGTGTCTCACCTCTAAGGAAAAGACCTCTCCAACAAGGACGAGAGGAAAGAGGCCAAGAAATGTTTTAATCCTGCTTGAAGGGGAGATTGTCTTTTACCATGGAAAACCATGATGAGCAAGCTTGTACAGGCCCGAGGGGGACTGAACCGCTTTAGAAAGTAAAGTTTCATTGAAGATGTTGTGCTCAGTTCGACAACAGGCCGTATATTTACTTTTTCATTCTCCTCAACTGAATGAATTTCCCTCTCGCAGCCGGGCCCCATCTGTAATGAAAAGGGGGAAGCCAGGCTCCAAATGAAACGATCCACCGACAGGGTAATTAAGTCCAGACACAAAGGGCTCAGCAGGAAGGAGTTTAATAGAGGAGGAGTTGGTATTCTCTAGGGGGGATGTTTGGCCCAGCAGAACCCTTGTGGACTGCAGGGAAGTGGGAAGGGCGCAGGAGGTTCACTGGCCCGCAGCCACTTCACACCACGGGTACTGGCTCCACAAAGGTATTACTCATCCCTTTCTGTCTGCTCAAGTTAAATGAAATGCCTAAAAATAGGGCCTCTTCTTCGCCCTGAAAACCTTGTGTCCAGGAGAATTCTAACCGAGAAGCCTTTAGGTGTGAAATATATGATGCAACAAGCTGCGTCTAGAAACAAATGGCTAACATGACATTCAGGCTCTTGCCCGATGATCCGACAGCACTTTGGATGAAGCCCACTGACCCCTTAAGACTCCATCACGTGCAGAGGGGTGTCCAGTCCAGCCAATTTCCCCTTTTTTTAAAAGTTGTTTTTGAGTTCTTTGAGGGGGCTGCAAACTATTCAATATTCAAGCAAAAAAGCTTCCAGGTCAAATTTAGATGGCGGACGTCATGAGAAACTTGCATATAGAAATGTTTTTCTATCTTAAAGTCCTTTTAGGTGTCTTAACCTCCAGGCCCAGAGCTACTGGTTACAAACAAGACGGAGGAGGGAAAGCTGCACGGAGCACACGTCATCTGTCACTATGCTTTAATCATGCTAACTTCTAGAGGATTAAATGATGAAATAATTTTTTTTTTTTTTCCCTGAGGGACTCAAAAAAACACCTCAAAGACCACTGGTGGTACTTCAAAGTGCACATGGCCTTTGGTTTTATTTTGTTGCTCATCATGTTTCCCCTGACAAGTGCACAGTACCGTGTAGTGGAAAATCAAAAGGTCGTCAGCGCCTGAACATTCTACTTTTAACTCGTTACATAATGTGTTCTCATTTCTGTTTTTCTTTTTTTTCCTTTTTTTCCTTCTTTGCATTTATGCACGGGCGCTCGCATGCACCGCCGCCGGGCTGCAGGGCTGCATGCGAGCGCCACGTGCTGAATGTTGTACGACGGAGCGTCGTGGAGGTGGACGCAACTCCGCTGTCTGGAATAGGGCTGATCCTCTTAACTGATTACTAGCTGCGACCAGAGAGAGGGAGGCGACCTGCGTGGGGAGCATGGGGACAGATGTCTCACCCCCACCCTCAACAAAACACACGCTGCAGCATCCATGTTTAGTTCAGGCTACAGGGAAGCTCGTGCTTTAACAGACTCTGAGTCTGTTATATTGCTCATTTGTATTGGGACAAAGACAATTCCTTTCATTTATTCAGCAGCTTGTCCTGGCAGGAAGTGGATTGTGTATTGAGCACTTCAAGGAGAAAGCGGCTTCTTAGTGAGGAAAGTTGGCTCAATTAGTTGGGGGCACTTCGTTTA
This sequence comes from Ophiodon elongatus, assembly GCA_016806645.1. Taxonomy (NCBI): domain Eukaryota; kingdom Metazoa; phylum Chordata; class Actinopteri; order Perciformes; family Hexagrammidae; genus Ophiodon; species Ophiodon elongatus. Next base: position 1,130,742 of record JACSYO010001857.1, on the reverse strand, counting down.
TATTGATACATCCCTTCAAATCAAATTTGTGCAAGATGTGTTTGAAAAATCTATCTTTGTGGGTGCACTAAGACAAATTGACACAGTCAATGACACTTCATTCTCTGTTTGTTTGTGACTGTGTGTCGGAGCCCTGCAGGTCTGTTACCACGTCAACTTTGAAATAGAATTGCCACGAGTGGAAATGTAGTTACGATCATCTGAATATTACACAACTAATCTTCAGTTTCTTTAATTGCATACACGTCTATCACCACAATGCTTTTTTTCTTTCTTTTTTTTTTTTTTTACAAACATCTGGAAACATCGTCTAAAGTTGATGCTTAAAAGGTGGTCGAGTCCATTCCATGTGGAAATGTCACTTTTCCTGAGGGGATGAAACCCACAACAAAACTTTTTATTTGGCTCATAACGAGAAATACAGGTTGGTCAACCCAAACCTGACCAGGGTCTGTTGTGCACCAGGTTTCTGTGCCTCGTTGACTCGGTTAATCCCAACGTGTCTTTAGAAGTACAGGAAAGGCTCACATGTGCAACAAAAGCCAATGTATGAGTAAACTGAACGGGGAATTTGGGGTTCTCGGAAAGTTGTGAATTCCCACCCTGTTCTGTGAACGGGGCGTTCTCAGAACGGCCTAAGAAATGATACAACAACAACAGCTGCATAGAAATGTAAGAACATAGTCTGAAAAACTGCCAAATCTCCTGGAAGCAAACCTCTCGTCTGCCGACAGAAGCAGGGAGGCCGTTTCAGATGGATGGCAGAAGAGTGCGGGCACTGTCGTTTCTCCCGGCAACTGTTTGAGGAATGTGCGTGGTCGTGCCCCGTGTCCCAGTGTCACGGCCTGCCCTTTGCAGCGTGCCACTCCCAAGTTCACCATTTATAAAACCCGTTTTGTCTTCGCCTCCCCCTTCTTTTGGCTCCGACTCTCTCGCCCTCCTCTGTGCTTGACATTTGACTGTGTGGGGGCCTTTGGTCCCTGTAGGGAGTCGTGCTCTCAGGCTCCGCCGGGGCCACAGATGCACACAACTGGAGTCCCGAGCCAAAGATTTGCCCTTTTTGTCCGGTGTTGTTCAGAGGGAGCCTTCTTGCACGCCTGCGTGCTGAAAAGAAGCGGAGCCATTCTGGATTGTTTCCCCTCTTTTGAAATCCTAAATGTCGCCAGTCGGACACTGTTTCTGGGTATTCCGCTTTGGGGCCTTGAGGACATTGCTTCAAAAGACTTCGCTGACCCTTTTGGAATCCTCTCCGGCTCGTTCCCCCTGCCACAAATACAACTTGATCAGTCAGTAGCCCCGTTTCCATTCAAGCAAATCTTAAAAGATTCTTGAAATGTCGCAATAAAAGAAATGTGGATTGGGTGCGTTTCCATCAGCTGTTTTGGTGCGAATAAACTGCGACAGCGTAGTTTGGTTAGAAGTTGGTGCTGTGTAGTCCGCCGGGGGAACGGAGTAGAAGTAGAGGTTGCGAACCCAAAACAAAACAAGTTGCTTTCTAACCATCCTAGACTAAAACAATTTAGAGAGATCTTCAGGAATTGGTTTTCCACCAAAAACAACCCCACCTCAAACGTAGAATTTCTTTCCGCATTTGAGGAAGTTTTGGCGAATTTTGCCGTTTCCATACATCTTTTCTAAGATTATATTTCTACGCTCTTTCCTTTACAAGTCGAGAGTTATTCTCTTGAATTTCAAATTCTAAAGACTGCCATTGAATCTGTGAACAGCACAAGGTATCACTCAGTGCAGGTTGTGGTTTAATTTCTTCGTTTCATCTGCCGTTGAAAACCTACAACGAATGGAAGAGCTTGCGTGGTTGTCTTTGACCAAACGTCCCTAAAGAATTCACCTATTTTCCTGTTTGTGATTATTCAGTCTTGTGCGTGATTCGGTGCCCCAGGGCACCTGACGTAATATCTTCCACAGTGCGTTCACAAAACGGGCCTCGTTAATGCTGCAGCTCAGCCAGACGGCACTGTCATCATCACAACATCTGTAGAAAACCAACATCTGTAGAAAACCAACATCTGTAGAAAACCAACATCTGTAGAAAACCAACATCTGTAGAAAACCAACATCTGTAGAAAACCAACATCTGTGCGTCCGAATTGAGAGTGTGACGTCATGTCCTTTGCTCTCTAAGGAAAAACCCGTGCTGGTGTTCCATGTGGGCGTGCAGGTGTCAACCACCATGGACAAACAGGCTCATTGTGTCTCCTGCTTCCAACCCCAAACGCTCTGCTGAGTGCTGGTTTGGGAGGTTAGGGGGAAGTTTACTGGTGGGGGATGAAAAAGTGGAGGTAATCTCCTCACCATCTCATTCCATTTCTCAAGGTGTGTGTGTGTGTGTGTGTGTGTGTGTGTGTGTGTGTGTGTGTGTGTGTGTGTGTGTGTGTGTGTGTGTGTGTGTGTGTGTGTGTGTGTGTGTGTGTGTGTGTGTGTGTGTGTGTGTGTGGCTAAGAAAACAATGGAGGCTTTGTGAGAGGGTCCCGCCGTGACAGGAGGGGGTGGGGGGCAGGGGGGGAGGCCAGGGCTTAGTGAAGCGTAGCCACTTCATTAGTCAGGGCTCTCTGTTTGCACCTCCTCCTCCTCCCTGTCATTCTCTCGCTGCCTCTCCTCCACCGCTCACTCACAGAGGCGAGAGGCTCTGGCAGGACGGCACCGAGCACACCGCGGGTTGTTTTGTGGACTCGGCATTGACGAGGATGTGCTTTTGAGGCTGATCGCAGTTGTTCTGGGGACCGACCTCGCTCGGCAACCGTACCGCTTCTTTCTGTCCTGAGGTAAGTTGTCTTGCGTACTCGGCCGCTGACTTGCATCTTCTCTGCCCCGAGCTGCAGCTTTGGTGTCGGATGACGGCACGCAGCACTCTCAGGCAGGATGAACAACAGAGGAGGTGCTCTTAATGCTTCTTGAGGCCTTTCTAGATGAGGATGCAGGAGGAGTTGTTTTTTGCTTCTCATGTAAATGTCATCACTCTGCTCATGATGACATGAGTGGAAAACACCATGTGGCTAGAAGTTTCACAAACCCATCTCGGTGAACATTGCCGGGTTTATATGAGGTGATGTGTGTCTGCAGAGCACGGGGTGGGGGGTGGTGGTGGTGGTAGGAGACTATTGCCTCAGCTGTGTTGGCCAAATTATCAGTGTTATTAGGATCTACTTGCATGTGATTGCTTTCTCCCCCCACCCACCGCCTCTCTTTGTCAAACGCACACCCTTGGGGATAGTTGTGCTTCGGGGTAATCCTTCACATCCTGTGGGAAAGGGCAGAGAGGAGCACTCAGACGAACCTCATCACTTCCTCGTGAGAAAGTCCGATCCTCTAAAGCTCACTGCGAGTCATAAAACAAACAACAACAACATCCCGGCTGGTTTTTACCCAGAGGGCCGTTCACAGCATCCCGAGTGCTCGTTTGCAGCTTCTATCAATGTTCAACTGTCCGTTCTGATGTTCCTCCGTTACCGCGTTATCACACTCCTCGGGCCATGGCAGCTACATGCTATTCAACTTTTCCCTCCGATTCACCAGGACGCCTTGCGGTTTTTAAATTGATTGTCTTGTAAATGAGATGAAACACTCATTACACGTGAATACAGGAAGACCTTAAGGTCTGTCTTCTTTTCTGATGGCTGAGGCTTTGTGCAGAGGAATCACTGTGACAATGAAGGTGTACCGTAGGTGGAAGAGCCACATGTCTGAAGATGGCGTAAAGAACTGCACGTACTAGATGGGATAGTCAGAGTATGTCCCGTAGGGAGCTTAAGTCATGGGGCCTCATGCAAGAACCCCGAGGAGCAACCGATCTGTTCTTAAGCGGCTTCTACGAGTGATTCAGGATAACTTGCCGCATTCGCTAATTTTCATGTATTTAGAATTTTCCCTTGGGTACAAACACAATTGACGACATGTATTAGGAGGCATGTACAATTTTGCAAGTTTTTCCCCTTTACATTAAAAATGTAATTTTAGATGACTCTTTTATCCAAAGCAACTTCCAATGAGTGCATTCATCATACACGGACAGGGGCCACCATGCAAGGTGCCTCCTGCCCATCAGCACTAACACACCGTAGGCACAGTTACGGGAGCAACTTGGGGTTAAGTGTCTTGCCTAAGGACACATGGACATGGACTAGCATGGACCCTTGATGGATTGTATATTTGATTACATTGAAGCAGTTTTGAGATTGAAAACCCTCCATAAAGTACACTTCATAATTCCATTGACTTTATCCTGTTTTGACTCTGCGATTCAAATTATAGCTCTAAATGTATTTATATAGCCTCACGACATCACCATTCATTTAGATGATGCTATTGTGAAACGCTCCAATGTCATTATGTACATCTTAAATTATCCCCCCCCCCCCCCCGTAGCAGTCACTGATGTCCTCGCTGTGGTGAGATGTTTTTCACATGGAACCATTTGTTCTTTATTTCAGTGACGGTGTGACCTTCAGCTGACATGCTATTAACAGCACGTATTATTTGTCCCATCCCTTGAATTTAGCAGGTCCTTTGATTCCGCTGCTGACGCTGTTAAAATGATAGACTGTCCTTTATGGATTTCTGAAAGCAGGACTGTAACATAGGACAGATGGGACGCCTAGCCTTATATGGTAGTATTGGGGGGGTTAATTATGCAAATCTTTCAGTATAATGACTGCTCGCTCATTTGTGCACAGGTGCCATTTGCCATGTTTATTGCTAGTCATTTACAATGATCTGAATTTAGGAGCTCCTGGTCGCTGTTCCAGTATGTAGTAAAGCCCCTGTTTCCCTGCGTTCAGCCTTTAGAATAAGCTCAGCAGCTCATCGTGGCTCCACTTGACACACCGACATGAGGGTGGCATCAGTCTTCTCATCGAACTCTTAGCGAGGACGTTTAAAAAGAAAAGACCATGTGAACCTCCTCGTTCACACTCTGAACTGAATCGTGACAGATGTATAACGTACCTTTTTGATATGATCTCTTTTTGACCCACGTCTCTGTCTTCTCTCTCCACAGAATGAAGAAGTGACTCCTCCCTGTTCAGTCATGGCTGTGCAGACTGGCATCCAGGTAGGCTCATCGCCGTCTAGATCTGGATTAGGTGCACTTTGATTGGCCAAGTGGGGGCATTTAGTCCTTTAAGTCCCTTGTGGATCGTGGTCCATGTTGGAGATGAGATGGGAGTAAGAAAATGTCACATGGTTGTATTTTCAGCAAGTTTCAACACCTCAGTGGATTAGTTTCAAATCTCTACATTGCAGTCGGGCTGAACTTAATGTAGCGCCCTCTTTGGGTCGATCAGTGTCATTGTTAGTGTCCAGGCAGTGAGTTGCCAATCTGTGTGCCACATTTGGGCAAAAGTTCTGTGCTGTAGTTATTCCGGTTAAATAAAGAAGTGCAGACATCTGTCTCCCACTCAACAACTGTGGCGAGCCCACCTATGTTGCAGCACGCCGTCTCGTTGTCTCGATGCTCCACTGCTCGGACCCCGAGGAGGTTCTGCACACATTTCTTTCGGGGGAGTGGGTGGAATGTTCAACCCTATTTTTATTTTTTATTTTCCCTACTTTCCCTCCCAGCAACGAAATGTCAGCCATCCCAAAACCTCAAAACAACAAACGTATCGTGTTACAGATTTGTCACATGGCACGCACCTCATTGAGAAATGTCTGTCTGTCTGTCTGTCTGTCTGTCTGTCTGTCTGTCTGTCTGCCTCTCTGTCTGTCTGTCTGTCTGTCTGTCTCTCTGCCTCTCTGCCTGTCTGTCTGTCTGTCTGTCTGTCTGTCTGTCTGTCTGCCTGTCTGCCTGTCTGTCTGCCTGTCTGTCTGTCTGTCTGTCTGTCTGTCTGCCTCTCTGCCTGTCTGTCTGCCTCTCTGTCTGTCTGTCTGCCTCTCTGTCTGTCTGTCTGTCTGTCTTTCATGGAATAGTTCTGGCCCGTCTTGGACTGTGGATATGTAATAATATGTATCCCAGTGCTGTGCGCACAACATGTGGCAGGAAACTCGGCCGACGTGTTGACGAGGCTGTGAGGTCGTTGATGCTCGAGCTTCAGCACCTAAAGTGTTAGTCTTGGTGTCAGAGGGTTTGTCCGTGCCAGGTCATAGTTTGATTGGTCGTACGCTGCCTTCCATTCCCCAACATCATTGTTACTGTCTAAAACGTGGGTAAGAATAGTTTAACATATAAACGAATGGCCCTTCAAGGGCAGCTCTTGGTTGTTTTTATGCCTCGGAGACATGCTATGTTTTTGTGTGTTGTCCGTCGGTCCATTTTTGTGAACGCGATACTTGACTCAAGGATGAGCTGATTAAAAATGTGTTGGTCAAAGGTCATTGTGACCATAACTCAATTTCACATAAATGTCTTAAAAGGATAAAAATGATGAAGTCATGACATTTTGGACAGATGTGGATGTAAATATTAGTTTAAACTTGTTTGACATCTCATTCTATACCGACGAGCAGAGAAACAGGTGGTTCATAATTGGCGTCTCTCTAAAAGCTACAGAGCAAACGCAATAAAATGGTCTCTTGATCGTCCGTCGTGGTGCCGACATGTTTCGTGAATGCGGAAAATGGGAGGATGAATCTGGAACACAGTGGGCGGTATTGGGTGTACTCGAAGCCTCCCTGTGAGGGTACTGCTCCGTCTCCGGCTGCAGACGCCGTGACGCGGCACTACTCCCAGAGCTCAGCTCGGAGCCTCGCTGCCCATGTGGAGCACCGGCGCATTCGATAACTGGTCACGCTCTCGACTGCTCTAATGGAAGTATAAGTAGCATACGCGCATATCTATTAATGCAACAGTAGAACCCGTTGCAAGTGACGACGTCTGCAGGTTTTGCCGTCGAGCCTCTGACGTCTGAACAAACATCAGAAGTCTTTTGTGATGGCTACAAATAGTCGCCGAGGGGCTAAACACTTTGATTTGGAATTTCTCAACAGATATTATCCTTCATTTCAAGTTCATGAATAGAAAGCGACGGCTGATCAATGAGCAGGGCTAGTTGTCTCCTTGCAGCATCGTTTGTCAGGTAGCTGTAGAAGCTCTCTCACTGGACCTGAATGAGCAAACGGAGCGCCCCGAGGAGCTCCGAGTGTTTGACCGGAGCAGCATGACCCCGTCAGCTCAGACCGGCCAAACAAACACATCTGGGTTTAGTTGTGATCCTCGCGAGGTCAAAAGTCAACATCTATGCCATGGGAAGTTTATGAAGTCAAACAAAAGATGGAGAAACTGTACTTAATTTGATAAAAATGTAACTTCTAGTTCACGTTGTTGCTGAACATCGGACAAAGCTTCAGTGAGAAAAGAACAGAGGTTTTTCATTCCCCCGCTTGCTTCCGGGCTTCATATACATGAATCATTGACGCACGACGTGGAGAAAAGGTTTTTGTAATAATATGAACAGACGACGCATTCATGAGAGCAGCTTATGTAATGATAAAGAATATTTGAGTAAGCAGAGAAGATCATAATCATGAGAAAAGATCATGAACGTGTACATTTTTATTTTTCAATTTCAACACCAGATTTACATTATAATTTTTGGGGAGTTTATTGTACTTTCCCCTTTGACCTTCCTACTGTTGGCCATTGTTTGGGCGAGCTCAGTCGTCCTTGGTATAAGTGGCTCAGGATAAACCCCTCCCACGTAAATAGTAACATACAGGCCTCTGGTAGCAGGATTACCAACCCACATTCCAGAAGTGATGAAAGAAACCCAGATGAACCGTCTCTGTAGCCGGGGCAATGCAGAGTGTAGTTCACAACACGGGGCCGCTGTGAAAGCCCAACGCTCTGTGGACCTGCACGCGGTCAGCTGGCGGAGCGGCAGCCATTACTACGCTGTCCAGTCGCCTCCTACGTAGCTCAAACCTCCACTACGCTGGTGTGTGTGTGTGTGTGTGTGTGTGTGTGTGTGTGTGTGTGTGTGTGTGTGTGTGTGTGTGTGTGTGTGTGTGTGTGTGTGTGTGTGTGTGTCTTTTTGAAGTGAGGTAACCTTTTTGCACTCTGGAACATCAGGTGTTTTTGCCACTTTTTTTCTCCCCCTTTTTTTTTTTTATCTGCGTGCTCCAGAGTCCTCCTCCCCCAACCTCCCTTTTGGGTTCAAAGGTCACCCTGATGAGGACGAGGAAAAAAACAAAAAACAACCTTTCCTCAGGGCAATGACGTCGCTATTGACAAGCATTCGTTTGCCTGTCCCAATCCTAGCAGCGCGCTAACTAGAGGACCTCGATGGCTAAATGTTTCAGCAGACAATCAAATTACTCACAGAATTTATCAAATTAGTGAAAGTTGGATGTTAGAGGCATGAAGATCAGTTTACAAAGGGTACTACTCCTGTGTAGGATAACGGTTGTATACTGTCTTCTTTACAAAGCAAAATCTTTCCGAAGTTAAACAAACAAACACCCTGCTGATGTCACCAGGGTTATGTCGGCTTGGGCCTGGGGAAAGTCTGCGTCAAACTGAAGTAGGGGTCGTTTAGGATGCAGGGGGTGTAAGAGAGTTGCATCATGGGAATTGGATTGACCCATACTCGGGTCTAAAGGTCAGCATTTTTGACCATTTGTTTTTTTAAATCAATCACTTGAGATTCCCCCAATTTTACGGGGGTGTAATACTAAATCACTGCCCCTTGAGGTTAAAATGTTTTTGCAGTTAATCTACATGAAAGATTTGAGTTTTCCTTTCTTTTATAATACAAGATCCCCTCATTAGGCTGTTTTTAAGTTTAGGTTCAAGGTTGAGCGTTATGGCCAAATCTTAACCCGTCATGGTGAATTGAGACTTATTGGTCACTCTAATTAGTCCTAATCTCTTCTACTTAGCATTATGAGTTTCAGTCCTGTTGTTGTATTCCCAGTTCCCTTTACTTAGTCCCAGGAAGCAAAGAGGTTTTAAACATAAAGCTTCATTAAAGCTACAACACACAAGTGTCCTCATCAGCTGTACGTCCCTGTGTAATGGGTCTCTGTTGGATGGTCAGAAGGTTTCCTGTTTGTAGGCCGAAACAAGGCCCCAACAAGGCCTTGTTTTAATCCCAATAACCCGTTCACTGCAGCGGACGCAGTGTGTCTCGTTATTGCTCGACGACATGTGACGGACACAAAGATTACAGGCTGTCTCTCAAACAGATGTCAACAGAAGGGAGGGGGGAGGGGGAGGGGGTTTAAGACCAGAAGTGAGTTATGTAACGTCTGGACAAGTCGTCACAGTGCACATCTGCCCCTGGTTTCCAGATTGCCCCTCCTGTTGCCTGGGAACACTTAAAAAGTTGAGACAAAACAACATAGACATTTAGTTAATGTCAATAACATCATGCTGTTTTTGAGGAACAGAAGCTTTGTCGTTCTATGTAAGTCATTTAAAGAACTTGGGTTCAAAATTATATGCATAATATGTCCTCTTGTCTCCATAGTTTCCCTATAAATATGTCTAGTTCAATAATAATTTCGCTGAACTCCGCGGCGCTACACAGGGTTGTTTTCCGTCTCTCCTTCATATCGAAGACTTGGTGAAGTCTTGTGGGTGTAACAGACGGAGCAGAGTGGCAGTACGAGAGGGAGGGAGAGGGGGAGAGAGAGTGGCAGTACGAGGGAGGGGGAGAGAGGGAGATGGGGAGAGAGAGTGGCAGTATGAGGGAGGGGGAGAGAGGGAGATGGGGAGAGAGAGTGGCAGTATGAGGGAGGGGGAGAGAGGGAGATGGGGAGAGAGAGTGGCAGTACGAGGGAGAGAGGGAGAGAGAGTGGCAGTACGAGAGAGGGAGAGAGAGTGGCAGTACGAGGGAGGGAGGGGGAGAGAGGGAGATGGGGAGAGAGAGTGGCAGTACGAGGGAGAGAGGGAGAGAGAGTGGCAGTACGAGGGAGGGAGGGGGAGAGAGGGAGCGAGAGTGGCAGTACAAGGGAGGGAGAGAGAGAGGGAGAGAGAGTGGCAGTACGAGGGAGGGAGGGAGAGAGAGAGGGAGAGAGAGTGGCAGTACGAGGGAGGGAGGGGGAGAGAGGGAGAGAGAGTGGCAGTACGAGGGAGGGAGAGAGAGGGAAATGGGGAGAGAGAGTGGCAGTACGAGGGAGGGAGGGAGAGAGGGAGAGAGTGGCAGTACGAGGGAGGGAGGGGGAGAGAGAGTGGCAGTACGAGGGAGGGAGGGGGAGAGAGAGTGGCAGTACGAGGGAGGGAGAGAGAGGGAAATGGGGAGAGAGAGTGGCAGTACGAGGGAGGGAGAGAGAGGGAAATGGGGAGAGAGAGTGGCAGTACGAGGGAGGGAGAGAGAGAGGGAGAGAGGGAGAGAGAGTGGCAGTACGAGGGAGGGAGGGGGAGAGAGGGAGAGAGAGTGGCAGTACGAGGGAGGGAGGGGGAGAGAGGGAGAGAGAGGGAAATGGGGAGAGAGAGTGGCAGTACGAGGGAGGGAGGGAGAGAGAGGGAGATGGGGAGAGAGTGGCAGTACGAGGGAGGGAGAGAGAGTGGCAGTACGAGGGAGGGAGAGAGAGTGGCAGTACGAGGGAGAGAGAGAGAGAGAGAGAGAGGGAGAGAGAGTGGCAGTACGAGGGAGGGAGAGAGAGAGGGAGAGAGAGTGGCAGTACGAGGGAGGGAGAGAGAGAGAGAGAGAGAGAGAGAGCTGTGCCGGTAGAGATGGATATGATGGGACATCCGTGATAGCGCTCGCTCCAGGCCCCGAGCCGGTGCTGTGAAGCAGTCAAGTTTTACGGCACCCAGTCGTCTCTGTTGGCCTTTTGGATTAGCAGCAAAATAAAAGAACTGGGTTATCTTTCAGTGTGTGATGGAAGACGTTTAAAAACAGAAAAGAAAAAACACCCAAATAATAATGTGGTTGGAGTTCGAGCTGAGGTCGTGGTTTTTACTCCGAGCGCGCTGCGAACTCCAGCAGAGAAGTGAAGCGCGTTTTGACGGCATCCAACCCCCCCCAACCACCACACCCCCCCAACCCTGACCCGTCCTCTCTGCAGACGGGTCACCAGCAGGCCTCTGGGGTTGCCCCAGAGGCCTGCTGGTGACCCGTCCTCTCTGCAGACGGGTCACCAGCAGGCCTCTGGGGTTGCCCCAGAGCGAGGCTGCACGGTGATGTGTTGGCCAACCTATATCCAGGGTTAGAACACCATCCACAACACGCTTCTGTGGACAGCGTGTGGAGGACATGCCCATCTCCCCATGAAGAGGGAGAATTGGTCCTCTTAAGGTGTAACGTCTTTAAAACCAGTCTGACTGGATCGGATGAGTGAGCCGTTATTCTGCTGGTGTTTCTAGTCCTTTGAGTCGTGCAGGGAGGCGATGCAGGTCGTCTTCACGTGATCGTTTCTGAGGTCCTCGTCGGCTGCTGCTTCTTTCCCTAGAACACACATTGTTTTTCTTTGCATCCATAAATGGTTGTTAATCTTCCGTCCTCTGCTGCCTCCTCTCGTCTCCAGGCGTGGTTCGGAGAGAAGTTCGATGCCCCGTTGCTGAGCCCGAGGAGCCCCAGGAGCCCCAGGAGCCCCAGGAGCCCGTTGGCCCAGCGGCACGGCCCTGGGCTCACAGACGTCTTCCAGTACGACCAGTGGCTGGCGGTGCGTCACGAAGCCACCCTGGTGCCCATGCAGGAGGACCTGGCCATCTGGCTCAGCGGCATGCTGGGTAAGGGCTGCGTGCCGACTACAGCTTTTAGTGGGTTTCTTCTCCTTGTGCCCCCCCGGACTGTCTGGTTTGTTGTTTTGACATCTTTCAGGGAAAACAGATGTTCATTTTTTTCTTTGTGATGCAGACTTCACGACATGTAGTGGCATGGATACATAAAACAGTAGATTTGTCCAAACCTGTGCATATGCAGGGCACTAACCTTGAACAGTGGTTGCCATGCTGGTAACCAGGCATCAGCGTTTGGTTGCTGAAACTGAAAATATGATTGCCATTTTTACTATCTCTATATTTTGAGTAATTAAGATACTGTACATGTCGTGTGTATGTTGTACTTTTTAAAGATGGCGGGATATTTTGCCTCTCAAAAGACACAAATCTACTTTTGGTTTTTCCTTCAGCGTCACCTGTTTTCTTTTTTGGGGGAGTAGAGGGGGGTCAGTCTAATAAATTTTCACATTTGTTTGTGATGTTTATGGGAAAGTCAAACTTTTCACCCCCCCAGTCAAAGAACTTAATATGCTTTGCCATTGTCTCTGAAACAGATTAAACACGAGGAAACTCACCAACTCACATACAGCAATGTCTGGTTCCAGTTCTTAAATATCACAGATGCAACAAATATTATGTATATTTATTTTGGGGTGCACGTCAAAAAAGTCAAAGCCAAGCGTTGGCTTCCAGCGTCCAGCGTCCAGCTTCCAGCTTCTAGCGTCCAGCTTCCAGCTTTCAGCGTCCAGCGTCCAGCGTCCAGCTTCTAGCGTCCAGCTTCCAGCGTCCAGCTTCCAGCTTCCAGCTTCCAGCTTCCAGCTTCCAGCTTTCAGCGTCCAGCTTCCAGCTTCCAGCGTCCAGCTTCCAGCGTCCAGCTTCCAGCTTTCAGCGTCCAGCGTCCAGCTTTCAGCTTCTAGCGTCCAGCTTTCAGCTTTCAGCTTTCAGCTTCTAGCTTTCAGCTTTCAGCTTCTAGCGTCCAGCTTCTAGCGTCCAGCTTTCAGCTTCTAGCGTCCAGCTTCCAGCTTCCAGCTTTCAGTGTCCAGCTTTCAGCGTCCAGCTTCCAGCTTCCAGCTTTCGGCGTCCAGCTTCCAGCTTTCAGCGTCCAGCGTCCAGCTTTCAGCTTCTAGCGTCCAGCTTTCAGCTTTCAGCTTCTAGCGTCCAGCTTTCAGCTTCTAGCGTCCAGCTTCCAGCTTTCAGCTTCTAGCGTCCAGCTTCCAGCTTTCAGCTTCTAGCGTCCAGCTTTCAGCTTCTAGCGTCCAGCTTTCAGCTTTCAGCTTCTAGCGTCCAGCTTCCAGCTTCCAGCGTCCAGCTTTCAGCTTCTAGCGTCCAGCTTCTAGCGTCCAGCTTTCAGCTTCTAGCGTCCAGCTTCCAGCTTCCAGCTTTCAGCGTCCAGCTTCCAGCTTCCAGCTTTCAGCGTCCAGCTTCCAGCTTTCAGCGTCCAGCGTCCAGCTTTCAGCTTCTAGCGTCCAGCTTTCAGCTTTCAGCTTCTAGCGTCCAGCTTCCAGCTTTCAGCGTCCAGCTTCTAGCGTCCAGCTTTCAGCTTCTAGCGTCCAGCTTTCAGCGTCCAGCTTCCAGCTTTCAGCTTTCAGCGTCCAGCTTCCAGCGTCCAGCTTCTAGCGTCCAGCTTCTAGCGTCCAGCTTCCAGCGTCCAGCTTTCAGCTTCCAGCGTCCAGCTTTCAGTGTCCAGCTTCCAGCTTCCAGCGTCCAGCTTCCAGCTTCCAGCGTCCAGCTTCCAGCGTCCAGCTTCCAGCGTCCAGCTTTCAGCGTCCAGCGTCCAGCTTCCAGTGTCCAGTGTCCAGCTTCCAGCGTCCAGCGTCTAGCTTCCAGCTTCCCCTCCTGGCTAGGAAACGTACCGATGCTCAGTCCACTCCCATGTACTTGGATTTGGATGCTGCAATTTCCAACAGCGCCTCAGCCAACAACAAACGGGGAGGGGAACAAAATCCCTTATTTCATGCGTGGGTACTATTATACTGACATCTATTGTCCCTAACGATACAATGGAGCAGTGAGGAAACTGAAGCTGACTGGAAAGTGACTCCATTGTTGACTGGAAACTGTTTCCTCCTGAGGAATGTGGGCAGGTACCAAACGCTCAGCATGACCACAATGACCTGCAGCCCCCTTCTCTTTTTTTAGGGGGCTTTTTAAAAACTCGATCTGATGGTTGATCCCGTGGGGCCGGAGGCTGCAGAAGCAGGTGGCGTGCAGCGGATCGTTCCAGGCCTCGAGGCCTGGCTGTTGTACTGCGGAGAAATCCACTTTTGTGGAGCAATCTTTTGTCACTTAGCGTTTTCCGTTTTTGGATTTTGTTCCCAATGTGAATTGGGTTCACACGGCCTTTTGTTGAGTTTCCTCGGGCGGTGATTTACAACGAGGGGTCATGGGAGTGCTGTGTTGAAAGGCAAACGACAGTGTGCAGTCTTTTTGTAACGTCGAAAACAAAAGACACCCTAGAGGGAGGGAAAAGAGTCAAGAAGAATTTTGTATTAAATCCAGGCTGTAATTATTTTGTCCTGGAGATTTGGTTTGGACCCACAAAACATGACAAAGCTCATCTTTTTATCACGTGCTCTTGGGGATGACAAAAGTTGGATGATTTGCGTTGATTTGCCGTAACCTTTTTATTGGTGCCTCTCTCCCTTTTTCCAGGCGAGGAGGTGAGAGCAGAGTTCTTCATGGAGGAGCTGAACAACGGCGTGAAGCTGTGCCAGCTCATCGGCGAGCTGCAGACGAAGATCGCCCAGAGCTGCCCCGCCAAGCAACGCGAGGTAGGGCAGAGGGCAGAGGGCAGAGGGCATGCTCGCAGACGGGGGGGCGTTAGGGCGGGGTCACAGGGCGTTAGGGCGGGGTCACAGGGCGTTAGGGCGGGGTCACAGGGCGGGGTCTTGACTCAATTAATTGCAGTGCAGTTAGCGGCACACGTGAGATTCCTGATGTCGTAAATCTAAACGTCTCACGGTGATCTCCCCGCAGCTGTTCTCCACGAGGAAGATCGCGTGCAAGCGAGACGCCTCTCCGGGTTCTTTCTTCGCTCGCGACAACACCGCCAACTTCCTGGCCTGGTGCCGCCACGTCGGCGTGGAGGAGACCTACCTGTTTGAGTCGGAGGGCCTCGGTAAGAGCGGCAGCAGATCCACTTCCTTCATCCAGTCTCCTGTCTGTGTGGATTTCTGCCTCCTCCTTTGTCATGAAAACAAAGAAGCAGATGTGGAATCCATAATGTCAAGTTCTGGCTTCTATCTATCTATGTTTTGTCACGACCTCACAACCCGTTCCTGGTTACGGAGATGCAAATCTCACTTGTTGCAAGAACCCACAGTAACTTATTAAAGTGCTACTTCTGGTGCTCTGGCATTGATTGTCACAACCCGACCTCTTGAATAACCAGATAAAGAAGAAAAGAAAGTCAAAGGAATCAAAGTTGAAGTTTTGTATATCCAGGCAACAGAAGAATGCCCCCCTCATCGACTGGTAAATCTTTTACTCCAGAGGATCCGTCTGCTCTAAAACTTTAGAAATGGTCTCATGAGGAGTTTCCCCACTGTCTACCTATTGGGGGGGGTATTTTCCCTCAAGCTTTTCTTTCTTTAGCGAGCCTTGTTGAGGCCAAGGGGGTTTTAAAATCCGGCCAAAGGGAAGTTGAGACCAAGTTTTTAAAAAAAAAAGAAAGAAAAAAAAAAAAGACGCCTTTTGCAATCGTATGCAAGAGCAGACAATTCCTTAAGGAGTTCTTTTAATTATTTACTCGGATGACGACTTGATCCGTTCAATAAGAACACCAGCTAACATGAATATAGTTAACTCCTATTAACAGTATTGAAGAGGATGTTCACAGCGTGAACCCGACTAGACTGCGGCTGTAAGCTCCTTTGCAGAGCTCTGCTGTTTGAGCCTCACTTCTTAATGGGTTAATCGGATCTGTTGTGGAGACCAATCGCCCTGAGTTCTCTGCATGGGGCATCGCTTCATCACAAGTAATGGCTCTCCAAAAACCAGATTGGGGCGATTTTTAGAAAGCAGGCCATGCGTCTGCTGTGATTATACCATAAACTTTAGTTTAATAGTTTAATGACTGTCCTTGTGCGACTTTTAAAGTGGCGGCCCCAAAGCTCTGTCCTCTTCTGCATGAATCACCCGGCGACCCCTCAGGGAATAACTAACTTTATCTCACGCTGTCACGTTTCCCAAATGTAGCACGTGAATCTTTTTCATCACCAGTAACCCCCCCCACGCCCCCCCCCACACTCCCCGCACTCCCACCCACCCCCCACACTCCCCCACCCCCCACACTCCCCCCCCATTTGCGATTCCGTCATGTTCTACTGAAGGAAGCCGAGGCGGCAGCTGCTTCTTCACGTTGTCTGACCGTAAACTGTTGTCTTCTGCCTCAGTGCTGCACAAGGAGCCTCGGCAAGTCTGTCTCTGCCTGCTGGAGATCGGCCGCATCGTCTCCAAGTGAGTGCTTTTGAACGTGGGGGACCGAGACAGAGACGGGGGACCGAGACAGAGACGGGGGACCGAGACAGAGACGGAGACGGGGGACGGAGACGGGGGACGGAGACCGAGACCGAGACGGGGGACAGAGACGGGGGACAGAGACCGAGACCGAGACGGGGGACAGAGACGGGGGACAGAGACCGAGACCGAGACCGAGACGGGGGACAGAGACCGAGACCGAGACGGGGGACAGAGACCGAGACCGAGACCGAGACGGGGGACAGAGACCGAGACCGAGACGGGGGACAGAGACCGAGACCGAGACGGGGGACAGAGACCGAGACCGAGACGGGGGACAGAGACCGAGACCGAGACCGAGACCGAGACGGGGGACAGAGACCGAGACCGAGACGGGGGACCGAGACAGAGACGAGAGACCGAAGACGAGAGATGGGGCAACAGTGCCAAAGGTAGACGTGTGACCTCTGCTGTGTCTCTCAGGTACGGCGTGGAGCCTCCTGTGCTGGTGAAGCTGGAGAAGGAGATCGAGCTGGAGGAGACTCTGCTGATGACGGAGGAGCCGCCTGCGGCCGTCAAAACCTTCAGTGTGTGCTGCCAGCACGGCGGCCTCTACCAGCCCGGGGTGAGTTCTGACACACGGCCAGAAGCTAAACACTGTACTTAAAAACACACCTTCCTTAACCTGGCTGCTGTCATTACCAACAAACGCTTGCAATATTGGCGAGCTGTCGCCTAACTTCCTGTCTGCACGACGGGGATCACAGCTGGCCGCGCTCGAAAACGAGTGTGGAAGGGGCCGCCACAGCTGATCACGTTAGCATCACGTCGGCGGTCCATGTGCGACCCATTTGATGCCGCCTCATTGGCGCCCCACGGGGTATGACGCATCGCAGCTCGACCACGTGACGCTCAGACCTCTCTCTCTCTCTCTCTCTCTCTCTCTCTCTCTCTCTCTCTCTCTCTCTCTCTCTCTCTCTCTGTCTCTCTCTCTCTGTCTCTCTCTCTCTGTCTCTCTGTCTCTCTCTCTCTCTGTGTCTCTCTCTCTCTCTCTGTGTCTCTCTCTCTCTCTCTGTGTCTCTCTCTCTCTCTGTGTCTCTCTGTCTCTGTCTCTCTCTGTCTGTGTGTGTGTGTGGAGCCTCCTCCATCAACACGTTCTAAAACCGATCTGATGGAAGTTGTGATCCTCACACCTTCGGTGTTGGGTGGGTTTATTCTAATACTGTAGGTGTTGGGGTGGTTATTCCCAGAGGAGACAGCTGGGCTGAAAATAGTTGCAGTCATTCGGGTGGAAGGCGGTTTGGCTAAAAGCATTAAACAAGTATCTTTGTTCCCAGATGCATATTTCCTTTAACACATTCAAATATTGTTTGTGAGCTGCAGCTTGGAGCAGATGCTGCCAGTTCTTTTGGTCCGGTGTGTCTTCATGCCCTCGCCTTGCGTCTACTCTTGGGAGATGCGTTTTAAATTAAAACATTTTAATTAGACGTGTCACTGATCGCTCCAGTGGGTGTAACTGCATCATTGCTAACTTATACAAGCAGCACAAAAACTGGAGAACCTTAAATGTTCGCTTTGTTTTCCAGCCATCTGTTGGGTTTACAAAACAGAATCGTATCGTACGTTTACAAAGAGATTCCAGTATTTCTGCCAACATGGCCGCCTTATGAGCCTCTTGTGTCCCTTGTAGGAGCACGGCATGGACGACCCGCCCTGCAACTGTGCCAACCGAGTCTCCATTGAGTACCTGTCTGAGGGACGCTACCGGCTGGGAGACAAGACCCTCTTCATTCGGGTGAGCCCTCCTCGGCTCACACCAGTAACCCAGATCATTTAGTCTGTTGGTCAGCTTTTGGAATACATGTGAGATACTCTGAGAAAGAAGTTATATTAATATCTATTTTAGTAGTAAATTTCGAATCCAGAAAATACAGGAAAGGGAGAACAACAACAACAACAACAACATAGTACAACCATCGATACTGTGTTTACATCCTATTACGATACGTGGTAGGAGAACCTCAGGCTGAGCGTGAGCGTGTGTGAGCGTGTGTGTGTGAGCGTGTGTGTGTGAGCGTGTGTGTGTGAGCGTGTGTGAGCGTGTGTGTGTGAGCGTGTGTGTGTGAGCGTGTGTGTGTGAGCGTGTGTGTGTGAGCGTGTGTGTGTGAGCGTGTGTGTGTGAGCGTGAGCGTGTGTGTGTGAGCGTGTGTGTGTGAGCGTGTGTGTGTGAGCGTGTGTGTGTGAGCGTGTGAGCGTGTGTGTGTGAGCGTGTGTGTGTGTGTTCTGGCAGAGATGCAGGAGTCTTCACCACATCACTGGAGGCCGTGATTGGACACATGTAAGCTCGTTACTCGGTAGTGGCGGATTGCGTTTGACGATGACATCATAATTACTCTGCTGCCAAGCCTCAGGACAGACTCTCATTTATAGAGCTGCAGCAGCTATTTCAGAAGGAATGCATCACTGTAGATTTTTGACTGCCTGCAAAGAGCAACCAAACATGTCTTTGAGAGGGAAACGTGTTTACCAGCTGATTTATTTCCCCACACAGATGCTTCATGGGAAACATGTGATGGTGCGCGTCGGTGGCGGCTGGGACACGCTGCGAGGCTTCCTGATGAAGTACGACCCTCTGCGAGTGCTGCAGTTCACCACTCTGGAGCAGAAGATCCTGGCCTTTCAGAAGGGCCCCCCCGGCCTGGGAGGTCACCACGGCAACGCGGCTCCACCCCCTCCCCCCGACATGGACCCCCTCGCCGCTGTCAACGACCTCATCTCCTCCTCGTCCTCCTCCTCCTCCTCCACCTCGTCGTCTTCCTCCTCCGGCTCGGCCTGTAAGCCGGCATCCCTGACCGCCGCAGGTCAGGGATGCCGCTCGTACGCCGCCTCCCCGGCCTGCACGCCCACGTTGCTCAGGAAGGGCGCCGCCTCAGCGCCCAAGAAGAACCTGCAGGCGACGCACTCCTCCCCCAGGAAGCCCACCCAGCTGCCCCTGTCCATCACCACCACCAAAGCTTGCTCCTCTCTGCCCTCCACGCCGGTGGGAAGCTCCAAACAGCCCCCCGGCTCGGGGGGTCAGGGTGCGCAGGTCAATCGCAGAGCTCTGACTCCATCCTCGGCTCCATCGCGTGCCCCTGCAGATCCGAGCCCCGCCTCCAAACTGAAGCTCAGACCGTCACCGCGTGGCCCCGCCTCTCATCCCAGGAGCCCCGTCTGCCCCGAGCCGTCTTCCAAATGCCCCAAACCCTCCAGCCCCTGCACCTCTCCCATCACCGCCTCTGTGCCTCGCCCCGTCACCGCACCAGCCCGGGGCCCCGCCCCTAAAGAGGCCCGGCCCCCGTCGGGCGCCAGCCAGCGCTCACGCCTCCTTGCTCAGCGGCGTCCGGGCTCCCCGGCCTCGCGCCTCCGTCTAGAGGCCGCCAGGCGGGTGCGGACGGCCACAAGAGGTGCAGTGACGCCAACACCCCAAACCCGGACCCCCACCCCCAGGTCACGGATGGCCTCCCCGGTGCCGGCAAAGCCTACCTGCTCCCTGCCGAAGAGCGAAGGGGTCGCATCCAAAGCCAAGGGGCCGGTCCCGAACAAGGTGGCTGCAGCCCCTCTACGAGGAGCCGCTGCCCCTCTACGAGGAGCCGCAGCCCCTCTACGAGGATCCGCTGCCCCTCTACGAGGAGCCGCTGCCCCTCTACGCGGCGCCGCAGCCCCTCTACGAGGAGCCGCTGCTGTCCCCGGGCGGGTCCCATGGGGCAACACAGGCCCTTCTACCACCAGCAAAGCCAATCAGAAAACACCAGCCGCAGCACAGAGGGTGGGGCCAAAGCAAGCGGCCACCACCAACCCCATCAACGGGAGGTCAACTCTCAAACCTGACGCGGCTCTGGGACCGGCTCTGGGACCGGCTCCGGCCCTGAAGAAAACCAGCCCCAACGTCAAAGCTGTAAAGACCGAGCCCAGCGTCTGCAAGAAGATGCAGCAACACAAGGGCAAGAGCGTGGACCCTTATTTTGAAATGAGCAGTCGGAGGAGGCAGAGGACGTAGCTCTCTGAGGACGTAGCTCGGCGCTCTCTGAGGACGTAGCTCTCTGAGGACGTAGCTCTCTGAGGACGTAGCTCTCTGAGGACGTAGCTCTCTGAGGACGTAGCTCGGCGCTCTCTGAGGACGTAGCTCTCTGAGGACGTAGCTCGGCGCTCTCTGAGGACGTAGCTCTCTGAGGACGTAGCTCGGCGGTCTCTGGCTCCTCGTCACTAATCCTCAAAGAGCTTCTCATTCTTGACCATTGTTTTTGTCTTCAGATTTATTTTTGTTGGTTTTTGTACGTTATTTAACAGCTTTTTATTTTTGTATTATTTTTTTAAATCCAGGGTCAAAGGTGACATGCTCTGTGTGTCTGGTCTCTGTGGTGATTGAGGGGCTCTTTCTTTGAGCGGTCAACACTAAAACTTGCACAACGTTTACATTTTCACTTGTTACATGTGAAGCCGTTACAAAGGATTTGTGTTCGCTGACTTTTGCAGAACAAAGGATATCATTTCATAGAAAAACCACATTCTAACTCTAACCTCAAAGCTTCTTTTTTTAGCTCAATACATCATCACAGGATACAGCCATGGTTTAGTAAAAGGCCCGTAGGTGAACATTTGCAGGTAAATGGATCCGTTTTTATTCATGGAAAGCGGTTCCTGAGTCCCGTTTTCTCCAACAAGTTACCAAAGTCTTGAAACGTCTGGAGTTCAGAGACAAAACTGGAACACAAATCATGGTTTCTGGTGATTTATTTTATTATTTTTTTGCTCCCCAGTGAGAACATACCTTCCACTAGTGGCTGTTTGGACGTAATACTTGTGTCTGATGTTTGTATAAGTGATCTCTAGGTGGGAGGTTCGTCTCCATGGCGCCGGACAAGGCGTCATCAGGAGCGGCCCTTCCTGTCGCGTGCCTTCATCAGAAATGTCTCGTTTCTGAGCGGCATTAGAATGTATTGGATGGGGGAGGGAGGGGGGGTGGGGGGGGGCATAAGGGGGTTTAATGGTTTTTACTGATGAAAATTGCACAGTGTGTACAAGCACTCATGACTTTGGTTTCTCAGAGAAAAGCCTGAGTCGCAGATGAACTACTGATCAAACGCCTCTTTTCTTTTGTAACAGAAAACACTCCACAATCTACTCAGCATAGGTAGACGTGTTTTTATATGGTTTCTAATGTTTGTGTGTACAAATCTAGTTTTCTATGTGGTGTTTGTTTATGTGTGTATCTATCTCTCTGTCTCTCTCTCTTTCTCTTACTCTCTCTCTCTCTTCTTTTTTTCTTGTTTGGCACTTTACAGGAACCGCCATGTTTGTCAGAATTTGAATGTTGATTCTTTCGATTGTGTCTCTTGTTCCGGCTACCTTTTTGTCGTTTTGATTAATAAATGGACAAGTGTTTTAAAAACTATCTAAAGTATTTTGCATGTGACTTATTTATCTCCAAGTGTTTCTGAGGATTTGTTTCCCCCCTCTAAAGCCTTAAAACGGTTTTAGCCTGGACACCCAACAAAGTCCTGAGTATTCAGACTGTGGAGAGAAAAGGGAAAAGAAACTACGGTAATTATGTTTCGCATTATTGTGGGACGATTATTAATGAGCAAAATTACAGAGCGTAACCGATAGCAGCAACTGTCTCGCGCAACTAATTGCTGAGGAACGTTTATACCACGTGGCACCTGCAGCCTCGTCCCGCCCCCAGCGCCCACGAGCCAATGGCAGCCCGGCCTGTTGACACCACGTTAGAAACTCTGCAGTCTAACCGACTGGTATTATTTTAATTATCCGAATAGTAAAACAGGAGCCCGTTGAAGGAGCACAAATTAACTCCACTCTTCATTTCCGGTTCCACCGAACCTAGAGCGCGCGAGCGGCGCGTAGCCAGCACCGCTGAAGTTAGGAGGAGGCAGCAGCTGTTACAGGTCAACAGGTCAACAGGTAAGACTGTTTTTATTGCAAACCCGGGGAAAACAACGGGAGTAGAAATATCCCAGAAATTAAAGTGTTAATAAAACATTAAACATATTTTTTAAGCCTCTGAGGTTGGTAGAGCGATACTTAACTAACGTTAGTTGCTCATTTCGTGTATGAACAGTTTAAATAAAGGTTTTCTGTTATAAAATGTAACCAGATGAAGTACTTTGAAAGGTACTCGTTACTCAAAGTTGAAGACGGTCAAAACAAATGTAACTCATTAAAAGACCTGAATTGTTGGAACATCTGAGTCCAGTGAACCCACGAGGTTTCCTACAGAGATGATTAATCCGCAGTGAAATCACCTGTGGTGGTGTTCAGGCCTCCGATACTCACCTGCTGTGCTCTGCTGCCCCCAGTGGTAATTAAGAAACACTGCACCGGGGTTCCGGTTAGCTTGTGCGGTTGTATGTTGGATCATAGAAGGTCAGAGAGGAATAAATGTACTCTTTTAAACATGAAAATGCAAAACACACGAGCCAATCCTCTTTTTATTCATCCTCGTTATATATATCAAAAGAAACCAGACCTAATTATTTTTTCTAAAAGTCAAACCCAGAACAGTGGAGGATAATTCATGTCAGCCCAGCAGAGAGGTCCACAGGGACAACCGGTATCAGCTGTAGTGAACTGAATTCCATTTAGCTGCTTTGATTTCAGGGCTCTGGTTGAATGCTGCTGTTTTTTCTCTCTAAATGCTCAGGAAAGGAAAGAACTATAGACCTCGTTTTTCATAAACATGTCTGCATATTGTTTTGAATTTTTTATTTTAGAAAGTCCACAGACTTAAAAAAAAAAAAAAGAAGCTAAATATAATACTTACAGGCTTGAAGACTAAGTCTGGTCTCGGTGCGTTGTGGTCTGAAAGCGGAGTGTGAAACCCTGAGAAACGTCCTGGCACACAGGCAGTTTAAAGACACATAATCAATCAGCACCGTTACAGCCAGCACATTAAAGTCCAGTGTGCAAATAACACGACTGACAGTTTCAGTCCAAACAAAGACCATGAGAGCAAGAGGGCTTCTCTTATTCTGTGTAAAGGCAAACGTGTAAAAAAAACTGTGCAACATTTATTCACTTTGTCAGTGTTTCTTTCGCAGCCTCAGTTTACTGACCTGTGTGACTCCAGCAGGACTTTAAGGGCTAAACGGCACATTTAGAGTCGAGTCAAAAACATCAAATCATCGCATACACTTAAATGTAAAGTTTAAAATCAACAGTAGTCTTCATTAAAATTTGGCCTGTGGTTGTCGTTTAAAACCAAACCACAACAAAGTTCTGAATGGATGTTTAGATGCCAGCTGAGCTACACAAAGTCAATTAAATATTTAGTTGCATTGAGAAACAACATTGTATCGGTCCAACTGTCCACAGATTAAAATGCCTCGCTTTGCTAATTGTTAGTCGTTTGTAACTTTAGTGCAGCAAATAAGTAAGTAACAGACACCGATAAGCATCTACAGCTACGTTAGACATTCAAAGATAAGATTCATCTTCTTGAACAGTTTCAGTGATTTGTTCAAATGTCATTTAAGTGTTAAATAAAAGTGGCGCTGAGGGAAAAAAGGTCACAGTCTTTGTACAAAAACCTTTTTGGGATTTAAAAAAGTGGTGTAACCCCTCTCTGTGTCATTTATGGTGCATTCCTACTGGGACGGGCCCTCAGTCAGCTGATCTGGGGTTCAAGTCCCAGCACCAGTTGTGAGGGACAATAGTCCTCCAGATCACCAAGATCTCTCCAGTGAGAAATGCGGCACAGGGCCCTGACTGCCTTCGGGACAGAGGCGGGGGCGTCCGAGGTTTACAGGAGCAGAGGCGTGTGCTCTCCGGCCGGCTCCATCCTCTTGGTGAGCTGCCGCGCTCTGGCCAGGAGGCGGTTGGGCAGCGGGGGGAAGTGGTGGCTCGGGTCGAGGACGTTGGTCTTGCGGCGCTCGCGTTCCTGCAGCCACATGAGGTACGGGCTGGGCGGGAAGAACGGGCGGGTGCGCTCGCGGTACAGCTGCAGGACGATGCCGCCGACGCCGAGCACCACCCACACCGTGATCATGGCGTAGTCTGGTCGATGAAGGGAGGAGGAGGTGAAAAGACAAGACGGTGTTAAGACGAGCCCAAACGAGCGCCACGAGACTTTGACTCGAGTTGTGAACTCACCGATGGCTTGGAAGGGCACGTCGGTGAACACGGCACTGAAGTTGTTGTTGAGGAAGCGTTTGAGGATGTTCAGTGTGATGAACGACAGGCTGGTGTAGATGTAGGCGTTGACGGCCAGAATCACGGCGTAAGCACCAACGGCGCCGCACGTGACGATGTTTCCCTGGTAACACAAAGACAAACACAGAAACATCACTGGATCAATAGAAATGAGAAACATTGTTCTTTCATTCACTTTACTTTTTTTAATTTAGAATTGGGTATTTGGTTGGTATTCGTTATTTATTTTTTAAATGGGACTCAATGAATCACCAGTAAGGGTGCGTTCAGTAAAAAAAGAGTGATCCTCTTATTTGTTTGTTCCAAATTAGTGTAAAGTTACCCTGTGTAGAATCTCTGAATCTACGTGTTTCTAATGAAGTGCTGCCTATCACTGTAATCCTTTCATTCTACCACTAGATGGCGCCAAGGCAAAGAGCTTAAATCCTGCACTACTTGGGTTGAAGCAAAGATTCCCTACAACACAGATGAAGCGTTACAAGCTCGTCGGTGGTTTGAAATGCTGTGAGGCTCGTTCCAGATGGACTGGGCCTCGCCCGGAGAGCAGGCGGCAATGACAAAAAGTCTGACAGTTTTCTGCAGCCTTCCAAGAATACATAGGAAGTCATAGAAATGGTTACATCCTGTTAGATTCCATCTGTAGCCCACTTATTTGTGTTTGAAAATATACATAGATGTGTGAATCTGGCATTGTATTCTATCTTTTTCTTTTTATGTCTGACTCGTAAAACACTCTGCAGCTTGTTTTGATATGTGCGACATAAATAACCTATATTATTATAAACCACACAAGATTGTTTTTTAGATTAAACCTTCACTGCACAGCATGAGACAAAAGGCCAACAATGTAGCGTAAAACATTACAATCACACAGAATAATGTTCTACTAAACGTGGTGTTTGTTGTCAAAACTGAGAGCCAATCAGCTCTCTGATCTGGCGACAGCCAGGCGTTTCCCATCGTGCCCTGGGTCTTGCAGTCGGTGGAGAGCTACTGCGGTCGCCTCGATCTCGTGAGGTTGTTGTTGACCGTGTGTGCATGACGTCAGAGCAAGTCGTGCAAAAATCTAAATTGCATGCATTGTGTGGTGATCTCTTCTGACACAGATACAGGAAACTGTCTCCTTTCAGAGCTGTTGGTAAATCTCTTACCTCTCTGGGCCAACGCACGAAGAACAGCGGGACAATGATCATGATGCAGCAGAAGGTCACCCAGAAAACAGCATCTGAGCGTCTGAGCACATTGAGGTCACCTGGACGAGGACACAGAAACAAACAGCACACTCAGCATTTATTAGACATAACCGTATCAAAGAGCCACTGAAGTCATGGTGGGGGACCAGACACTCTTCTTCCTACCGAGAGGAGTGAAGAGGACCGTGGAGGCGATGAGGAAGCCGAGCATCAGTCCAACCACGATGATGCAGGCCATGACCGAACCCCAACGCCACCAGCTCATCACCAGGAGGACCCCGCCCACCACGCCGATCACCGCTGACAGGGCCAGGCAGACTGCAGAGAGACGGGCACAGACGGGGACAGGATTCTTACTGTGGGATGTTCAGAGTCTTACGTGGTAGCGACAGAAAGCTTTGCAAATGATCAAAGTGTGGGTGGGAAAAAACCAACTCACTGTCATAGTCCAGTTCTGTGGTCCTCGTGATCAGCACAAAGAAGAAAAAGGTTCCAAAGCTGAATCCCATGCAAAACAACTCTGCATGACAAAAAGGCCGAGACGGGGAGAGAGGGTGAGTAACATGCAGTGCCTTCACATGTCACCGTAACTCAAACATGCTGTAGAACCAGCACAGACGGGTCTGTGATCAGTCTCTAGACATCCTCCTGAGGATGAAAGCACACGCTCTGGAATAAACCCACCGTATCTTACTCTGACTCTGTCGCTTCCACATCAGTCAGAACCACAGCGGCAGACCACAGTCACGGGTTCACACAACAAAACACATTTCTGCATCACATGCAGGGAGACCACATGAGGCAGGCCAGCGCTGCACCCGACCAGTTGAGTTCCTGATATTCATTCTAGCTACACACAAAGATACATGGGATTAAATAAAAGTATCCAAACCATAGCTTTGCTTCCGTTTGAGTCTCTATTTTTACATCCCTCTGGGGAAGTTCAAGACTCACCAACAGGACATCTGATCCCCACTAAATCTATTCTGTTGACCCTAAAGTGAACTGTGTCTGGAAAAAGCCAAGACCTAACTGCTCCAGTCTGAGTAAAAATAGGGAGCCCTGTTTAAAGAAACGTGTGTTCTCAGACTGAAGACTACAGTGTTTGATTCTTCGTCTTGAATCCCACTGACAGGATAACGACCTGGCTGAAACGGGCCTTTGTTGGTTCCACTGCTGCCTCCATGCTTAGAGATGAAAAAGTAATTACAACACAAATAAGTACAGCAATGCACCTGATCCCAATGCCTATACCTGCGAGTGGTGGGCCGAGCCCTGTGTATTGAGGCTCAGCCACCAGAGGCTCAGCCACCAGAGGTTCAGCCACCAGAGGCTCAGCCACCAGAGGCTCAGCCACCAGAGGCTCAGCCACCAGAGGTTCAGCCACCAGAGGCTCAGCCACCAGAGGTTCAGCCACCAGAGGCTCAGCCACCAGAGGCTCAGCCACCAGAGGTTCAGCCACCAGAGGCTCAGCCACCAGAGGTTCAGCCACCAGAGGCTCAGCCACCAGAGGTTCAGCCACCAGAGGCTCAGCCACCAGAGGCTCAGCCACCAGAGGCTCAGCCACCAGAGGTTCGCCCACCGGGCTCCCCTCCCAGGTCTGGCTCCAGAAGGGGGCCCCAGGTTCCCTTATCAAGACGAGGTGCTGCAACTCTTTCTGGCTGATTTTACAAAGGGTCTGTGAATCGCTCTGTGAAACAGCCCCTCCCTGGGACCCCTCTGCCTTGGGACACCCTACCAGGAGCTACACCACTGTGTTGGAGTTAACCTGGGGAATGAGAGGTCGCCTCTCTGAGACAGTCCAGCTACATTCCCATCCCTCAGCCATGGTCACGAGCTTTGGGTTGTGACTGAAGAATGAGGTCGCGGATACGAGCGGCACAAATGAGCTTCTGGGTGAGGAGCTCGGAGTAGAGCCA
Organism: Ophiodon elongatus; assembly: GCA_016806645.1. Taxonomy (NCBI): domain Eukaryota; kingdom Metazoa; phylum Chordata; class Actinopteri; order Perciformes; family Hexagrammidae; genus Ophiodon; species Ophiodon elongatus. The sequence continues at coordinate 1,103,344 of JACSYO010001857.1, read as the reverse complement.
CTGCTCCTTCTCGTCCAGAGGGACAGCCGATTCTGGCATTTGATCAGGATCCCTCCTGGACACCTCCGTTTAAGAGGATTTCCAACTGGCGAGAGGCCCAGGTGGACCCAGAACATGCAGGAAGGGTTCTAGATCTGGTCTGGGCTGGGGTAAGGAGCGTCTACATCACCCTGCTAAGCCCACAACCCAGATAATGGATGTATGAATGGCTCAGTATTACGAGGGGAAGTCATAATAGATGTATAATATATGATCACACAATATTAAAGTGATACTACTCACCACATTTAAAGAAGCGATGCCCAAAGAAGCAGACAAACAGGCCTGCCAAGCCAGCGATAGTGAAGAAAACCTTTGTAGAGATCTTTCCTAAAACAAAATGGTAATAATATAGATCATTTATTCTCTGCCAGCAGTCCATAACCACTGTAAAAAGCGTCCTGATATTTCTGAGGGGTAAGATGTTCTGTATTTCATCTGGAGCCCATGGGGTCTCAAACCAATAACAAGAGAATTGGTGACGTTTTGAGGCGTCATGGGGTCATGGGGTCATGGGGTGAGGATTTCGTCAGTGTTTATCGTACCAGAGGTTTTTAACGGGAGCCGAATTATCAACAGAGGTTTCTTCCTCCCCACACAGACAATAATGTGGCGATGTTACATATTATACCTTTAACTAACTAGCCTTTATTTATCATAAACATGAATGCTTGTTTGCCACAGAGCTTATTTTCTGCAATAATCTAATGGAAAAATCCCTTTGGCTTTTTGTAGAGGGAACCAACGGGAAACTAACTTCTGGGAGTTGGACCGACAAAAATCCCTGCAGCACTCTGTTGTAACCCAAGATTGTTTCATTCAAAAAAAATGTATTAATAAATTAACCTTATTTCAGGTTTTTCCGAAATTTGTATTAAATAAAAACAATTCAACTGAAAATGCAAGATTGCAAGCATTGGGATGATAAACCCGGAACGGGATCTGGAAGACGCAGGAGCTCACCGAGTGTTTGACAGCCGTCCAGAGTGGAAGCGAAGCTGCAGGCGTAGGTGTGGGCGGGGACGTAGGAGGCCGAGCTGTTCATCAGCGGGTCTCTGACGACGACCGAGTAGATGACGCCCTGACCGGGGATGGAGTTGAACACCGCCATGCTCATATCTGATGATACCAGCGTCATGACCTGCAGCGAGGCGGGGGACGAAAAGTCAGCTGATGTACTCTGGTTATTTGTCATGACTTTGGTTACACGTGTTCTTAATAGAGCTAGAAAAGCGACGGTGTTCTTGGTGTCCCACCCGTTGGCCGTTCTTCATCATGCCCTGGATGTCCGCCACGGCCTGAATGCCACTGAACAGGCTGCGCTCTGAGAGGTCGTTCTCAGGCAGGAAGTACTGGTAGATGTCATACTGCAGGCGCCAGTGTGTGTTGGCGTCTGTCGATTGGTCGCAGGCCGGAGGACTTTCTCCCCTGATGGAGAGCCAGAACAAATCAAATTGTCTGTGTGAAGTTGGCTTCAGTTATTAGAATAACTTATGTTGTTATTTATTAATACGTTCTTGTCTGAGGCTCTCCTCTAGTGTGAGTTACAGTGAGTGAAAGGCTCAGTGCTCTACTCATGTGCAATTCAACTTTGTGAACAGAAATATTTTTTAAAACTCAGTGAGATAAGAAGAGTCCTGGCTTTGATAAACCAGTAATATACATGGAAATAGAGAAAGCAAACTATTCTAAAGATTTCATGCTTTATTGTTACCCTCCTATTCCCTTTTGCATTGTGTCCCAATGCCGGACTACAAACTAATTCTAAGCAGGTTTTGAGTATTTCACAAAATTAAGACTGCTCAAAAAAACGTATGCAATCTAATAATTGTTTTGCTTGCTGCTGATGTACATTATTGTCCCACAATGCATTGCATAAAGGAAGTGAAGGAGCTGCGAACAGGTGGAGGAAAAAAAAGGAACTAATTGTAGATGGGGACGAGACAGCTCCATGAACACCGGATATTAATTTCTGAAGTTTAATCACAAACCCTGCAGCTGGACCTCGACGACCACACTGATCTATACAGCCCCTCGTGGCCCCGCACCGCCATGTTCACACAATGTTGTTGTTCTAAATAAGGCTGAGAACGGCTCATCTCATCTCTGTAAACCCAGAAGATAGACAACGTTTTTGTCTCATGTGCTGGAGAAAAATGTTATTTAAGAGAATTGTCGCCTTTTTGGAGTCACGGACTAGTCCAAGGCTTTATTCATAAAGTTCACATTCGACTTGTAAATCAACACAACTTTCTTTTTGCACGTCTATTTATTGCGTTGAAACCATGTATTTCTGCACAGCTGCAGATGAAGATCAGGCCGCACTATCAGTATTCTATTTGTAGAATAAGATGCCAGTGGTGGTTATGTAGGATTGTTTATGACAAATGTTATCCAAACATTTTCCGTAACTCCAGAGCCTTGTGCAGTCTGAAAGTCCGAATTTATTGAAAAAAAGATTACAAAATATTCAGCTTCAATCCATATTTGTTGGTGTGTAGCCCTTCATCTCATGCCGCATACAAAGGGAGGCAGCACCCATGAGTCATATTCACTAAAGAAATTTGATTTCATGAAAAAAGACGAAGCGCTTGAATTTTTTTACGATGACGTAATAAAATGACTTTTTTTTAAATTAAAAACCTCAATAGAATCTTCAAAAGGTAAAAAAATAAAAAGGCATTCGGTATAGCCCTATTTGGTATACACACGTATATCATTGAGTACGCTTCATTTTGTCACTTTTTCAGTGTGAACATATGACCGATTCTAAAAACCCTGTGAAGCTCTGCATTGACTATGCAAGAGGAACAGCTCTGGAAATCAGAAAGCGTATCAGGTGTGATCATCACGTGGAACAACCTGATCACCTGATGGAACAACAAGTCTCACCGTCAGACAAGTCAAACAAGTCGAGCTTCAACTGAAGTGAACCGACTGCTGAGCGCAGACGGCCCACAAAGAGCCTTGTATTTAGAGCCTTGTATTTAGAGCCTTGTATTTAGAGCCTTGTATTTAGAGCCTTGTATTTAGAGCCCTGTATTTAGAGCCTTGTATTTAGAGCCTTGTATTTAGAGCTGCCTTGTATTTAGAGCTGCCTTGTATTTAGAGCTGCCTTGTATTTAGAGCCTTGTATTTAGAGCCTTGTATTTAGAGCCCTGTATTTAGAGCCTTGTATTTAGAGCTGCCTTGTATTTAGAGCTGCCTTGTATTTAGAGCTGCCTTGTATTTAGAGCTGCCTTGTATTTAGAGCTGCCTTGTATTTAGAGCCTTGTATTTAGAGCCCTGTATTTAGAGCCTTGTATTTAGAGCCTTGTATTTAGAGCCCTGTATTTAGAGCCTTGTATTTAGAGCCTTGTATTTAGAGCCTTGTATTTAGAGCCTTGTATTTAGAGCTGCCTTGTATTTAGAGCTGCCTTGTATTTAGAGCTGCCTTGTATTTAGAGCCTTGTATTTAGAGCCTTGTATTTAGAGCCCTGTATTTAGAGCCTTGTATTTAGAGCCTTGTATTTAGAGCTGCCTTGTATTTAGAGCTGCCTTGTATTTAGAGCTGCCTTGTATTTAGAGCCTTGTATTTAGAGCCCTGTATTTAGAGCTGCCTTGTATTTAGAGCTGCCTTGTATTTAGAGCTGCCTTGTATTTAGAGCTGCCTTGTATTTAGAGCTGCCTTGTATTTAGAGCTGCCTTGTATTTAGAGCTGCCTTGTATTTAGAGCTGCCTTGTATTTAGAGCCTTGTATTTAGAGCCTTGTATTTAGAGCCTTGTATTTAGAGCCTTGTATTTAGAGCTGCCTTGTATTTAGAGCTGCCTTGTATTTAGAGCCTTGTATTTAGAGCCCTGTATTTAGAGCCTTGTATTTAGAGCCTTGTATTTAGAGCCCTGTATTTAGAGCCTTGTATTTAGAGCCTTGTATTTAGAGCCTTGTATTTAGAGCCTTGTATTTAGAGCTGCCTTGTATTTAGAGCTGCCTTGTATTTAGAGCTGCCTTGTATTTAGAGCCTTGTATTTAGAGCCTTGTATTTAGAGCCCTGTATTTAGAGCCTTGTATTTAGAGCTGCCTTGTATTTAGAGCTGCCTTGTATTTAGAGCCTTGTATTTAGAGCCTTGTATTTAGAGCCCTGTATTTAGAGCCTTGTATTTAGAGCTGCCTTGTATTTAGAGCTGCCTTGTATTTAGAGCTGCCTTGTATTTAGAGCCTTGTATTTAGAGCCCTGTATTTAGAGCCTTGTATTTAGAGCCTTGTATTTAGAGCCTTGTATTTAGAGCCTTGTATTTAGAGCCTTGTATTTAGAGCTGCCTTGTATTTAGAGCTGCCTTGTATTTAGAGCTGCCTTGTATTTAGAGCCTTGTATTTAGAGCCTTGTATTTAGAGCCTTGTATTTAGAGCCGCCTTGTATTTAGAGCCTTGTATTTAGAGCCTTGTATTTAGAGCCTTGTATTTAGAGCCTTGTATTTAGAGCCCTGTATTTAGAGCCTTGTATTTAGAGCCTTGTATTTAGAGCTGCCTTGTATTTAGAGCTGCCTTGTATTTAGAGCCTTGTATTTAGAGCCTTGTATTTAGAGCCCTGTATTTAGAGCCTTGTATTTAGAGCCTTGTATTTAGAGCTGCCTTGTATTTAGAGCTGCCTTGTATTTAGAGCTGCCTTGTATTTAGAGCCTTGTATTTAGAGCCTTGTATTTAGAGCCCTGTATTTAGAGCCTTGTATTTAGAGCTGCCTTGTATTTAGAGCCTTGTATTTAGAGCCTTGTATTTAGAGCCCTGTATTTAGAGCCTTGTATTTAGAGCTGCCTTGTATTTAGAGCTGCCTTGTATTTAGAGCTGCCTTGTATTTAGAGCCTTGTATTTAGAGCCTTGTATTTAGAGCCCTGTATTTAGAGCCTTGTATTTAGAGCTGCCTTGTATTTAGAGCTGCCTTGTATTTAGAGCTGCCTTGTATTTAGAGCTGCCTTGTATTTAGAGCTGCCTTGTATTTAGAGCTGCCTTGTATTTAGAGCTGCCTTGTATTTAGAGCCTTGTATTTAGAGCCTTGTATTTAGAGCCCTGTATTTAGAGCCTTGTATTTAGAGCCTTGTATTTAGAGCCTTGTATTTAGAGCCTTGTATTTAGAGCCTTGTATTTAGAGCTGCCTTGTATTTAGAGCTGCCTTGTATTTAGAGCCTTGTATTTAGAGCCTTGTATTTAGAGCCCTGTATTTAGAGCTGCCTTGTATTTAGAGCTGCCTTGTATTTAGAGCCTTGTATTTAGAGCCTTGTATTTAGAGCTGCCTTGTATTTAGAGCTGCCTTGTATTTAGAGCCTTGTATTTAGAGCCTTGTATTTAGAGCCTTGTATTTAGAGCCGCCTTGTATTTAGAGCCTTGTATTTAGAGCCGCCTTGTATTTAGAGCCTTGTATTTAGAGCCTTGTATTTAGAGCCTTGTATTTAGAGCCTTGTATTTAGAGCCTTGTATTTAGAGCCGCCTTGTATTTAGAGCCTTGTATTTAGAGCCTTGTATTTAGAGCCTTGTATTTAGAGCCTTGTATTTGTCCAAACCGCTGTTGGTAATGAGCAGAAAACTACATTTGACACATAACTAAGCACACAGTTTCGCATTTCCAAACTGTCCCACAACAAGATATTCCTTCCACGAACCACAACAACAGCTGAGATAAAGACGCATCAACCGTTCAGATAAAGGAAACCTTACGAGAGTAAAAACAGACTGACAGGTAACCAATGACACAACAGGAAACGTTTCTATCTGTTCATCTGCCCCAAGACGGCTTCGTGACACATAACAGACATTCTTGAGAAAATGAAGCGAGTACTATCAGCCGCAGAGGAGGAGGAGGAGGGGGGAGGGCAGGAGGAGGGGGGAGGGGAGGGGGGAGGACTAGAGCACGAGATCATTTCAAAGCAAATAAACAACGAGGCGGTTTGGCTACAGGTCCTGGCAGATGTGTTGTTTTTTAAACAAGGCGAACAGGAAGTTGAGCAGACGATGCCCATCGCTCTATTGTTACCTCTCGTATCCCAAGTTTGCCGGTGCAAACCGGATGGTGGTCTCATAGAGGTTGTAGAGGATATAGACGTTGGGATCAATGACCAGAGTGAACTCTGTGTTACAAGCTCCAGGGACTGGATCTAAAAAAGAGAACATTCATTATTAGTTTGCCGTGTCGGGCATGTTAGGCCAAGACCCAAAACAAAACATTCTCCTGAGGGTTCAGCCTGCCACATCAGGATGACTCGTTGTTCGGGTGTTTCAACACACTAGGAATGCTTATGAGCAGCCACGCTCAATCGATGCCAGCGCTCACGGGTCTGCACGAGCTTTTTCAAGCTGCAACTTCCTTCTTATTGTGACTTCTCACGTAAGACTCCGATGGAGTGGCACAAGGCGGAAGAGAAGCAGAACATAATCGCCCAGGAAGAGTGTTTTAAGAAGAAGTACCGGTGCTGGAGTATGGGAGGATGACCCCGGTGCCCACCACAGCGTCCTCATCAGGAGAAGACAGGAACAAGGAGAGGGACGCCTGGCTCGGCTGGAGAGCCGACAGGAGCCCCGAGTCCACTGCGGTCAGAGAGGTCCCGAGGCCCGGCATCTGAACCAAACGGACATCATCACTTTGTCAAGCAAATCAACAACACAAGCAAAATCACTTCAACAGTAAGGAAACCAGGCGCTGCACGGCTCCACCTGGGCTGCAGAGTTCTCCTAAGAGGAGTCTAAGTCAGTCTTCTTTCATGGCTTTTGGTTTAAAGTACAGCGGCTGATGGGAATGTCATACTTGTTTTGAAAATATTTGGTCAGAACCCAACCAAATTCTGACCTGGCAACGTTACAAATCATCCTGAAAGGAGACATTAATGTATGTAACAGATTTCATCTAATTCATCCAATAGTTGCCATGACATTTCACTAGAAAGCACCAATGTCAGGCTCATGGTGGCGCTAGAGAGGAGGTCGTGTGATCCCCGGTAGGTAGGCCTCTTTATCTGGAGCACACGTGTACCAAAGGGCACGGCAAGTGGTTGAGACAATCTGCCGCCAGCCAGCATTAGCTAGAAATATTTCCCCTTCTGAAATCGACACACTTGGGTCTTTGTTTAATGGATCCCTGTAATCCACCCGTAGTACACCTCACTCGCTGAGGAATGAGACTCCCTGCAGGCGACACCCCGAAAGGCTGTGACATTTTCATAATGGCTGAACTTATGAGACGGTGGTGGCCTGAAACATCAACAACATGCTTTTGACTGTTTGTGTCCATAACAATCTCACTCTCTAAAATAAATGGAATCTTATTAAGAACAAATTGCATTAGTTGAAAATAAACTCATGAAACTGAATTAATTAATTCAATTAAGAAGTTCACATAAGTCCAAGGGTTGAGCTCACAGATAAGTTTGCTGATGTTCAACACTGGGTAAAGCCTCAACCAGCAATGAATGCATCTACTAAGTATTGTGTGTGTATCAAAGCTCCATTGTTCTTCAAAAACTATGAAAACATCAATGAGCCACACTGTTGCATTGGGTGACATGTTCCTTTTTATCATGATAAATGTTTTTTTTTTTGCGAGTAACCAAAGGTATATTAATCCGCAGCTAAAACAAATACCCTAAAATACAAAATCACCATTTATTTATTTTAATGAGATTTGCTGACGATAAGGAAAAAGCTGACTAACTGCAGCCTTATTCAGCTTAATTAGCCCCAATACTGATACCTGGTCTTTGGGTATTGGCCGATACCGAGTACTGATCCAATACCAGTGTTTAATCAATAAGCATCAGTATTTTATTTGTAGAGCAACATCGGGCTTGACTTAAACATCCCAACTCAGAAAAACAAAATGTAAAAAATAAAAACTTCCAAAACTAATTTGTTGTTTCAATTTATAAATCAATAGTTTTAAACATTTAGCAAATTAGAGTGCTACTTTAAAGCCATACCTACATAATATTCAGCCATTCAACCAAATGCTCCAATCATTGCAGTGTGATGCAGTCTGCCACATCCTGAGCTGGTGAACTGTTCACATGAACTAGTTCCAAACAACCAGAGGACACGTTACCACAGAAGAAACTAAAAAGCTCACCACCAGGTCCACGGACCGATAAACAGTGGCTTTATGCTTTGCTGATGCTTTTGTTGACATTAGAGAGGCAGATTTTGCCAAAGTTGTATTTGTTACCAAATTGTGTGCCTGTCGATGTTTCAACACTCTGGTTTGCCAGATGAGGACTTATTGTGCGGCAAAGCTTTGAGCCGGACTCCAAACCAGGTCATTGTGGCTAAATGCTGTGAGCAACAGATCAACTGTTGCATTGAAATGATTGACAGCAGTCAGAACCGTGATATTGTGACACAGCAGAGGGAAAGGTATCACTTTTAGGGGAACATCCCATATATTTTGCCATATGTTTCCCAGCGAGCACAAGCTGAATTGCTGTTGTGCGACACTGGAAGCCCTGTGCCCAGTGTGACTCCTCACAAACACTCCATTGTATGAAGCCGTCTTGTGTTGTCACGGTGCTGGAGTGGGTAGTGGTACTCCAGTTAGTTTTTACCACTAAACAGTTATTTTTAAGACCCCACAGAGTTAATGCAACTGGCAACAATTCTAATCCTTCTAATAGTGTGTGAATGAGTTTACAGCCATATGACCAGGAAACGCAGTGACCACGTTCACATGCACTAACATCCCGCTGTTATTCAGAGTATGACCATGTGCAGGAGCTGATTCGGGTCTCAAACGGCATATTCCGCTTGGATATTACAGTTAGGCCTTATTCCTATTCAAATGGAGACGTGTGCGACAGGCCGATATTATTCAGGTTTTAGGAGCATTCTTTGGACATGTATACAGCCACACAGCCTCTCGCTCTGAGGTTACACTGACCAACTAGCCGACAGATTGCAGAGATGCATGCCCACAAGAAAAGCCCAGCTCTCTGGTCGGAAGGAGATACACCCCTACTTTTAAATATTAGAAAAGACTTGGATATCAACAGGGTTTTAGATATGTGCAAACATCACAGCGGCAACCTGTTCAAGATGGTGGTTGAAGGAACAAAAGAGGGAGGTCTTTTAATCAGGGGATGCACGGCTGCATGTCAACAGGAATATTAGTGGAATATTCATTTGCATTAGCCATGTGCACTGCTTAGTAGCAATATTGTCTTTTTTGTTGTCATAAGGGCAAAAAAGTAAAATATTTTCAGCATGTAAACATAGTCAGAGATCCGCATTCTGAATGTCCAGGTATACGTACTATGAAACCATGTGCAATTTCTATCTAAAGCATGCTGAAGTTTATCTGGTAGAGTTTTATACGTAGAAATGGACGGTCATGAGCGGCAATAGCAACACTGGCTGATGAAACAAATAAACATAAAAAAAGGATCTTGTGGTTTACCACTTGCAGTGTGTGAGAGTGATACAAAATAAAATAAAAAGGAAATGAGTGAAATAGAGATAACAATAAAAGGAAAGTGAGTTGGCTGCATGTCCACTCCTTAAACGCTGTGTGTTTGTGTTCTGAGAACCCACTTCCTCTTTCCCTCTGCGGGTTTCCTTCAGCAGTTTGGGTCGTTTTGGCTCCATCTCCAATGTTGACGTCGATTTGCGTCAACCGGCTCAACAGGAGATATTTTCTGCCCCCGAGAAACCAGTGGATTTGTTTTTCTTTCTCTTGTTTTCCAACGTTTACATTACCAGAGGGGCAAAAAAAATAAAGCTAAACTAAATTAGGCAATCCCCCGTCTGTGCAGCGTGGCCCCACACCGAGCTGTCCCCTGAGACTTCTGGGCCGACGCCAGAAGGCTTTTCCCTCAGGGCCGCCCTCCATGACCAGGGGTCTGCACATCAGCTGACTGCCACTTCTCTGTGGGCCAGACGGCCTCGCTCACAAAGCCTCATTCATTAATCATGAGGAGACTAACGGCCTGCTCCAACATGACGCATACCTACAATTTCACAGTTTAGTTTGCGGTTTCTTTTTTTTTTTAGAACCTTTACCACTAAAAGACTCACTCGATTAAGGATGTGGAGAAACTCTAGAAAAATGATTTGGCGTTTGATTTGCTGATTTACCAGAACATTATACATTTTAAGCTCTTAACACCACTGAGCTTTCATCCACTTTTAGAGCGATGTCATGCTCCGTGCAGACTCTGCACCATGAAGAACAAGCAGGGTGCTCTCAGACCAGAGGCGCTGAGCTGGAAAAGGTGGGGCTCTTTAAAAACAAGACTTGTTATGAATCAGAGCTGGATCAACGTTCAGTTCACCACTACAATGCATCCGCCTCCAGATGACCTAACATTTACCGACAGCAGCTCGCAAAAATAATTGGTAGGAATTATCATGTAAGAACAGACTCAAACAATGTTGCTGTTTTTTATTTGATCTATGCAGGGGGACCTTATGATTACCTTATTTAAGTTTCTTCACTAAAAAAGGATGTTCATTAAATAATGTGTCCTATCTCTGATGCAATACGAATTATTTGTTTCTTAAAGGGATAGTCCACCCCAAAATCCCAAACATGTTTTCCCTCTTACCTGTAGTGCTATTTATCAATCTATCTGGTTTTGGTGTGCGTTGCCTGGTGCTGGAGATCTCGGCCTTCTCCTGATTATAATAAGACTCTGTGGCACTCGGCTCGTGGTGCTCAAAGGGCTAAGAAATGTACTTTTGAAAAACTCAACAGCAATATATCTTTCCAGAAATCATGACCCGGTTCCTCAAGATAATCCACAGACCTTGTTGTGAGCAGTTTCGTGTAGGAACTATTTTCTTACAGACAGAGCCAGACTAGCTGTCTCCCTCTAATTAGAGGCCTAATGCTAAGCTAAGCTAACCAGCTGCTGGCTGTAGCTTCATATTTTGTGTACAGAGATCAGTATCGATCTTCTCCCATAACTCCTCGCAAGAAAGCCCATAATATCTCAGATGATGGGGGGAGAGGTGTGTCCGTCAGCAGGTTCTCACCCTGGTGTAGGAGAGCGTGGCGTTGCGGTGCTGCGTGTGGAACTGCAGAGTGACGTAAGCGACGTCCGAGGCGATCCGGGCCACCACGGCCTGCACCGTCTCGTTCCGGGAGACGCTCACGTTCTGGAACGTTCCCGGCAGGAAAATGACCCGGTCTGCAACACAGAGGGGAAAGACTGATTAATCCAGGGTTCTGTTGGAGCGCTGCCTGGGAACCTGCTTCTGACTCGGCAGAAGGACACCGACGACACCAGGCAACATTCAGCCAACGGTTTACTGCCTGGTGTCGCAGACATTCAGCCAACGGTTTACCGCCTGGTGTCGCAGACATTCAGCCAACGGTTTACCGCCTGGTGTCGCAGACATTCAGCCAACGGTTTACCGCCTGGTGTCGCAGACATTCAGCCAACGGTTTACCGCCTGGTGTCGCAGACATTCAGCCAACGGTTTACCGCCTGGTGTCGCAGACATTCAGCCAACGGTTTACCGCCTGGCCTGGTGAGACATTCAGCAACTGTTTACTGCCTGGTGTCGCAGACATTCAGCCAACGGTTTACTGCCTGGTGTCGCAGACATTCAGCCAACTGTTTACTGCCTGGTGTCGCAGACATTCAGCCAACTGTTTACTGCCTGGTGTCGCAGACATTCAGCCAACTGTTTACTGCCTGGTGTCGCAGACATTCAGCCAACTGTTTACTGCCTGGTGTCGCAGACATTCAGCCAACTGTTTACTGCCTGGTGTCGCAGACATTCAGCCAACTGTTTACTGCCTGGTGTCGCAGGCAGCAGTGGCAGTTGTTGCTTTGCCAAGAAGGCGACCTGACAACAGGTCAGCAGCCCATCAGAGAGCTCTGCCTGGGGCACGCTGAATGGAGAAGTACGCTCTGTGTTGAGTAATGTGGTATTTGTTTCACAGCTTAACAGAAACCTAACAACGCCTCTAAACTTCTTCAACATCCAGATGGGCAGTGGGCCACAATTATTTTCACAAACTGCTTGCCTTTAGGGAACGTGTCAGCTGTTCATTGAGGTTTCTTGTTGGCTAAAAAGTAAAAAACACTTAAAAATATGTAAGCAAAAATATATATATTACAATTGTAACACTCTTATTTTTTAAATTATTTGTCAGTCCTCCGTGATTTCCAACGTTATCTGAAAACCTTTGGACTGGCCAGTGAAGCGTATCATCCTTTGATCATGTGCTTACGTCAATGCTGTTTGGTTTTTTCTCTATTCAAATAAAACGGTCATAATGAACCCACTATGGATGTACCAACTCTTAAGTCACCATTAACTGTGTATTTGAGGGGAATGTGCAGAAAAGCACCGACACTTGATGTGCTGTGTAGTACTGTACCATGACCGCTTCAGATGATCAGCAGCAACCATCCAACTCATTACATCTGAGAAGCACATGGAGTTTGACCAATAGATTTAAAAAAAAAAAAAAAAAAAAACCTGTGGCATGTAGTTTTGCAACAACTCTTAAAGTGACAGTCATTCTAAAACATCTGTCAAACAAACACCACACTTCACCAAAGCAACTTCAACTCATCTAATCACTGCGACACTTCCTCGATACTCGTCTCTTTCACAGATCACTCAGAGAAAGAGTTGCAGAAAGTGACATAAATCCCTGGTCATCTGTGACTTCAGCCTACAGCAGAGGCACGGGAGCAGCTCACCTGGTTACTGCTGGTATCCCCCTATCTCACAGGATCTATTCAGAGAGCAGCTCACCTGGTTACTGCTGGTATCCCCCTATCTCACAGGATCTATTCAGAGAGCAGCTCACCTGGTTACTGCTGGTATCCCCCTATCTCACAGGATCTATTCAGAGAGCAGCTCACCTGGTTACTGCTGGTATCCCCCTATCTCACAGGATCTATTTATTTACTGAGCAGAGGAAACACTGACTCACTCAGCCTGTTTCACTACCCCGTGTCCTCAGGACACCCTGCATGTGTTTGGAGTCAAAGAAATCAAAAGGTTTAACAGTGAAAGCCAAACTTAGATTTTTCTATTTAACTTTTATCTGACAAATCAGAACTCTTCACTCGTAGTGCTGGATTGCACACAAACAGTCAACAGCTCATGTGGTGCTGTTGTTGTTATACTGTAACACACGTCAGTAGGACATGTGGTATTATATTAACGTCACAATATGAATATCACAGGAACACTACACACTTTGTTTAGAATTGCTCTGTGATGACCCCCACAACATCTTACACTATAGATATATAGATATATATATCTATATATCTATATATCCTGTTAAAACGTGTAAAACATACCCTTTTCTCAAACCCATGAATAACTGAATTAAATAAACGTCATGGTGTGTTGGGGGTTAAACTGGGCTAAATACACACATAACGCAGAGTACCTTGTGAGAAAACATGACATTTAACTTCTGGCTGACGTGAGCTAAAGCTACACAGCAATAACAAGTTCAGCCAGTGACACCTCGGAGTCACGGAGTCCCCGCTCCATCACCGCTCCGTTACCGCTCCGTTACCGCACCGTCCCCGCTCCGTCCCCGCTCCGTTACCGCTCCGTTACCGCACCGTCCCCGCTCCGTTACCGCTCCGTTACCGCACCGTCCCCGCCGGCTCACGGACAACCGACACGGAGGAGGAGCAGCGTCGCTAGAAATGAAAGTAGCTTTATATGAAACGGACTCTGTCACTCACTTTCCACTTGCGCTTGAACTTCACGAGCCAGAAGAAGAAGAAGAAGAAGCATCGGGCTCCAAACCCCACGAGCCCTCATGTTCCTGAGCGTCCACGAGGCGTCCACCTGCTGCTCGGGAGGTCATTGGGGAGCTCGCAGCCTCCTGGGTCTGGGCAGTAGGAGTCCCCGTAGGAGCGACATGCTTCACTGGGCTGAGGGCTTCCTCGGGACAGCCTTCTCTCTCCCTCCGCGCGCGGACGGCTGAGACGACGCCTCCGCGAGAATCTCGCACTCGGTCCCGCGATAGCTCCCCCCCCGTCCAGGCAGCTGCACTCCAGCAGTGACTCGATGTGATTTGTGAAACGTTATCTTGGAGCGTCTTACTTTGTGAATGTCCGTGTTTTGATGTCCATTCATACACGTTAGGTTGTGTAATGGCATTTAAAAGGATGTTTGTGGATCTTGGAAACAAAGTGGCAGAGTGGGAGCTCTTTCAGATCATACTCTCAGACCATAGCTGATCACAAAGTAATTTATGATAACAAGCACAATTGTGTGCACAAAATTAATGTAAAGCAGTTAAAACATTTTTTTTTTTTTTAAAAAAAAAACAGCTGCTGTTCTTAACTTACAGAAATATTCTTCAGCTATTGAAATAAACAGTAATGTTGGAGGAATGCTTTCCAACATTACTATGCTGACTTGTTTCAGTTCTGCAGCAGAAAGAGAAGTTGGATGTTACATATGTGTTGGATAATGATCCTATTCCTGCTTTTAAGCTGCCGATGACAATATGCAACAACGTATGTACTGAAAGCGAGAAGCCACCACACAACTAAAAACAGACACTTTACATGTTTATAGATTTATTTCAACTCAAGCCCTTCTTTTACCCATTCATACATTAAAACCTTGCAGGCACCCAAGACTCATGCATGCTGGCAAAATTATCAAACATAACAGAAGTACGAACAAAAAATAAAATGAGACGATCTTTCACACTGCTTGTGTCTGAATCACCAGACGGGGATGCAGCTCTGCAGAACCATGCTGTACGTGCTCCAGGCGAAGGGAGAGTATACAGAATCTGTCGGGCGAAAGATGAAGTGGTATGTGGCAAGAGACTGTACACAATAGTGGCAGTGGTGGGGGGACGGGGCTGGGCGGGCCCCAATGGGCTCTCTAATTCTTTCGTAAGCTGATGTCGGCACTTGTCAGCAACGGCGACAGTGATGTGTTCTCTGATGCGTCTTCCCTCTTCAGAACCAGGAAAGCCTCGCGACTGATTCCCAGCAGCTCTCGGAGGCCGCTGTTCTCCAGCTAAGACGCACAAACAGAAACGTACAGCCGTGCATTCAGATTAAATAATACCACCACTGCTCCTGCTACTTCCATTACGATGAATGTGAAGCTAGCTTTTTCGTTTGATGCCGTGTCAATCAATGCATATTTACACGTTGGTGGCTCCGAATCAATCACATCACATTTACCATCAACTTTGCACATATTTGAAAGAGTGTGCTGTGTGGTTAAAAATAGGCTTAGGATTTTTCTCAAGTTTCGATTTGAGTCCCTAACCTGCACCATCATTTTATTTGGACAACTGTTGGAAGTACACGTGGAACAGATTTGGGCATTTTCTTTTACCTCTAGCTGTTTAATCCTCTCCTCGTCTTCACATATTCGTCCCTCGTCCACCTCTATCGCCTTCCTCATCACAGACGCCATCTCATTGATCTTGTCTATGTGTGCTTGCATTTCCTACAAAGATGAAAAACAAATGCATAAATAAAAAGGGCAGCAGAAGATGGGAGAGTGGGTCATTAGTAATCAGCTGTCACATTTTTTCAGTTTACGATCAAGTTTCACAAGTAATCCCCCAAATAAGCAGGCACTTAAAGAAGGATTAAGTGGGCCTCACTGACCGTGGTGTGCTGCTCCTTCAGCTGTGTCACGATGGCGGGGTCGTCTCTCTTACTGGCCATGAGCAGCCTGAACACCTGCTCCCTGTATTTGGTCATGATGAGCTCCAACGCAGACTGGTGTTCGTCTAATGACGTTCGTAGCTCTGCAGGAAGAGAGAACACAGGCTTGTTGTCGGAGACATCGCTGCAGAAAACCTCTACAAGAACATCTGTCAATGTCCTGTAATCTGCTGTGGTTAGCCATCTCTGTGCTTGTGACAATCAGGAGTCCACTCCGAAACGGACCACGAAGCAGCCATCCCACAATAAGAATAGCATTACAAATGAAATGCCGACCTTTGTTCTCCTGCTGGAGATCTCTGATCTGACGGTTTTCCTGTTGGATTCCCAGGACCAGACTAGAACGAGGACGATGTCGCGCTACCTGGTTCAACGAGTCAATCTCCTCCTGGTACTGCCAACAAGAAACCACCTCCCATTAGACAACTGGAAGATTACAGACTAAAATGTTATGCAGCCCATAGTTCGCAGTGATTTACATCACTGCCTTACACTTGTTATCAGTAGGTCAATGTTAGTTTTGAGTAATTATGCATTGAAGCATCTATAAAAAGAGCATTCATATTTAATTGGCACCAACACAATGTGATACCATACCTGCTGCATGGCCTCCACTCGCTTGTTAAGCGATGTTGTCTGTTCGATTAACATCTCGGCCGCGTTGTCATGGTTACGAAGCCTCTCCACTAACGACTTGGCATCTGCCAGGACCTTTTCTAAGGTACAGTTCATGCCTGAGGACATACAAGTCATCATTACCAGGAACTAGGAAGGTTTAATGACCACTGCATTCTGATAGAATAGAGTTATAATAGGGTGGTGTTGCAATTAAGAGATGGGATGTATTTCAGTGTTATAAATACCAGGTAAGCTCAATGACTAAACCATTTTGTGATCAATAAAATCTTTGTGCTGGGCGAGTGTGTTCTCTTTCCTCATGTCTCAATTAATTAATATACCTGATGATTGGTTCAAAATTATTGCATAGAAATATAGATCTAATATGACTAGCATGGCCCTCACTACTGGCATTTAAAAGTCTCTACTCTGTATTGTAATCGGGCTGTTATCTCAGGCAATACATTGGGGCAGATAAAACACATCACGCCTCATCAAGCTGTTCATTACGTCACTGACCACGTGAAGAGTCACACGAACAGAAACTGAAGCTCTCCTTTGTAAATCTTTAGACTAGGATCAGTTGGTCACTAAAGTTAATTAACTAGAATGCATTGCTCAGTACAATGTCCAGAATGAAGTAAAAAGACACGACTTCTCGAAGAGCCTGAACTCGTAACCTTCGTCACACCGCGGACGTCAGATGTGTGTCCGCTAATTCTCTCAAGCTCACGTTAGCCTGGTATAAAGTGTTACATTTAGTTACTGGGACGCAATATGTATCTTAGCTGGAGTAAACGTCATGGCAATCACGCTTTTACGGCGTTTCTGTCTCGGTTAACCGACTGAGTAACGTTAACGTTTCACCAGCAGCACAAACATGAAGTCTTTGCTAACTTATTAGCCGACGTGACGTCAGCTGTCATACAGATCCCCTTCAGGCTCATACACATGTTCCAGCTGCTCGACTGACATTACAAATAGGTCTCCTTATTAACTGTAGAAATGTCGTTGAAGAAACAAGTGTCATACCTGGGGAACTCAAAGTGCAAGACATTGTCCTCCGATACTTCCTGTTGATGTTTAGTAGCTAACACTAGCTACATGCTAACATCAGTCTCCATCCAGGGGCAACAAGTCGGGCTGGAGGTCGTGAAGCAGCGCGTTTCCTTTTTAAAACACGAGGACGTGTCAGCAGACATGAACCAGGAGCTTGATTTCAACACTCGGCTCGCTGTAAAGTCAGTCTTGCTGTGATTTGAGTGGCTACAACTAACCTAAACGTTAATATGCCAACCAGAGCTTCCAAAATCCCGTCAGGAAATCCCGCGAGGTTTGTGATATCAGGACTTTCTCGCGACAGTTGCAGCGAGACTTTGTTACATTACAGAAATATGGCGGACAGGCTAACGCAACTCCAGGACGCTGTCAATTCGGTAGGACACATTTCGCAGTATTTAAACACTAGCTAAGGAAAAATAACTCTTTTGTTTGATTGGTCGTGTAATTTGAAGGTGGCAGGTCGTGTCGAGTAGCCTCATTATGTTCAGTTACTCTGTAAACGTAGCTCCATCACCGGGCAGCTCCCGACCAGGGCCTGTAACGTCACCACCAACAAGTGAGCTAGCTCCAGGTTATGTTGCACACAGTCAGGAGCCTTTGGGCCAGTGTTGGAGTCCTAAAACATTGTGACCTCAAAGTGACCCAAAGCCACCAAAGAGTACCGGTGTCTGAGGCTTATGAAGGTTTGACGTTATAGCTTCCTGCATGAAAGAGAGTTCAATCTAAACGGTGTTGTCTTGTTTCCAGCTTGCAGATCAGTTTTGTAATGCCATCGGAGTCCTGCAGCAGTGTGCGCCTCCTGCCTCCTTCAGTAACATCCAGACAGCCATCAACAAAGATCAGCCAGCAAACCCAACCGAAGGTGAAATAAATGTTTTATCCCTTTCTTGTCGTCATTATTTACTTCTTTGTCTTCTCATTAATATATATCTGCTTAACATTGATATACCAGTCAACCATATCAAATTGATGGATCAACGTTAATCCATAACACATAAAATGCTATTGGCATAATTTGCAACACTATTATATTTCACTATTACTGAACATTGTCTTCTTCCCCAATTAATATTTTCTGTCTTATCTGTTTAACGACTTACAGAATAGACACGTGATGTGTTTAACATCCAGCTTACATTGTTCCTATTCTCTCTACCCAGAATATGCCCAGCTATTTGCAGCCCTGATCGCCAGAACAGCCAAAGATGTGGACGTACTAATCGACTCCCTGCCCAGTGAGGAGTCCACGGCCGCTCTGCAGGTCAGCACATGCACAACTAACTTTCACACTTCATGATGAACAGAAAAGCCCAGCTAGTATTTCTAGCTTTCAGCCAGCAGAGGGAGCCAAGTGAACACTTGTACAGCTGTTTTGTTCAATTTGACAAGGAAATTGTTCATGGGTATGAAATAAATAACCAAATGATTGCACTCAGTTTTCAGGCAGCTCTTCTAGTTCTTAATTGTAAGAATCCTAGAAGTTAGTAATGTACTCCTGGATTAATTTTATTTTGATTACTGACACATACACACTAATCAATAGGTTTATGTTTACATATATATATATATATATATATATATATATACTTGTACTTTACCACATTGTAACACAAAATTTGTATCTACGATAGTTTAAGGTTTGATCAATTAAAGAGGCTATTCTTAACCACTCAGTCAGAGCCCCATCTAGTGGGCTGCAGCGGTACTGCTAAATGATTTCACATGAATCGAAAATATAGTAATTCAAACAAAACAAAAATTTGAATGACTAGTTATGTTTGAATATAACCACGGCAATCATGACGCATCAGGTTGAGTACAATGTGCTTTGCCACTGTTAGCTAGCTAACGTTTTCTCTGATGCAGTGACATAAAATGGATCGTTTTTTTAAAAAAAAAAGTGATGTGGGAGACAACCCTGCTCCACTTAAAGCTCCAAAGCACATGGGAAAGGAATATGACCCTGAACACATAACATTTGGATTCATAATGTCAGGCAGTGATGGGTGAGAGTAAGCAGAATATTTATTTTGGTCATTGCAGCGCACAGTGGCAGATCACGTATTGACATCCCAGTTTTTTTTCTCTTTTATTCGGTAAGGTGGTCCTCGGGACATTATTAAATATCAAAAGTGGGCCTCAAATCAGAAGAGACCCCCTGATTAAAGGAGACTCTGATCAGTGTACAGTCTGAAAATGTACTATAGTTGTTGGAGGGCAAATGAAGATTCTTGTGATGAGCTCTGAAATTCAGATGCAACAACAACTCAGAAGAATATTTAATGTGTTTTTTCAGGGTCACTGTGTTTCTATGAGGTGCCTCTTTAAGTTAATTTCTTATTTGCTCTACAAAGGAAGTGGAGAGGAAAGGCTGCCTCTGTGTTGATTCCAGTCCTAAAGATAGAAGGTTATATTGGATGAAACCAATGATCCTTGCGGGTTAAAAGTAATGCAAGTGATATGAGTGAGTACCCGATGTATATCTGGAATGACTGTTAGGATAGCTGAATGAAATTCAGCTGACATCGACTTCTTAGGTATTTTTGAGCACCAATGTTTTTCGCTATAGATCCAAAGTTACACCAGTTAAGTCTTCAACAGCTAAAATACACAGACTATGTAATGTGTCATTTCATACAATGATGAGGATTAAGTTAAGTTAGTTCTAGTTAGTTAATAATGGGATGTTTCACAGCCCAGTGCAACACAGAGTGATGCTAATTTTCCAACACAAACATCTTTCAACGTTGCACTTTTTTTTTTTTTTGCAACAACGTTCCAAAGAAAAGAAATCCTCTCCTTAATCTTTTGATATGTTCTTGTGTGTAGACAAACTATTTAGATTCTGGACAGGAGAAGGCAAAGAGCAGCACCATCACTGCTGGACTCCTCTTGAAATGAGAGGACATGTGAGGACACTTTCCCTGGATGTCCTCAATTTACTCTGGTTCTAAATAAGCACACGATGTTTGAAGCTCTTTCCAACATAAAGATGGAGTACTTTGTTAATCCTAGTGGGAGACTGTAGCTTGAAGTCCAAAACGAACAACAAAAAGAGACTCAAAGAAGACTAAAATAACATTAGTAAGAACATAAATAAATCTAATTCTAAACTAAAAGACACAACCCATTAACTCATCAATAACTGTCAATACAAAATTTAAGAAGGGAAATTATCAGCTGCAGATGAATATCCCAAGAGATTTTATTTTGTCAGTGAGCAGTCAGTCTGTGTGCAGTCAATTACAACTTCTTCTGTGGACATCAACAAAGCTACAACTATTGATCAGTAAAACAGACTGAAAAGGTGAAGAGTGTTTTATTGGTTTAGTGCGAGGGCTGGCAGTTTGTACGGTTTGCTTGTGCTCCGGTCATTTTTAAAGCTAGTTTGCAAATATACAAAAATAAATCATTGTAAACGATATGTTGCCTCTCGTCAGGCGGCCAGTCTGCGGCAGCTGGAGGAGGAGAACCATGACGCGGCAGCGCGCCTGGAGGAGGTGGTGTACCGCGGCGACGTGCTGCTGGAGAAGATCCAGAGCGCCCTGGCCGACATCGCCCAGTCTCAGCTGCGCACGCGCAACGGAGCACCGAGCCAGCCCTCACCGGCCGAATCCTGACCCGCCGTGTGCAGAACGCAGTCCTGGACAATTCTCAGTCATTGCCCTTCTCACTCTGACCCCTCAGACATCAGCTGCGAGCCTCAAAACACTCATCATTTGGTTGCTCAGCGATCGTTACTGTCACTCAGCAGCCTTTGTTCTCAAGGCAAACGCACGCGGGAAACGTGTGTCAACACGTACACACGGTTTTGTATATGGACCTTTCTGCTGAAACATGTCTCCAAAAGGCTGTTCTGAGTGTGGGAATGGTCACCATGTCATGTTTTCTTTTTAATGTCTATGTTGTATGTTGATCAAGTCTGTTTTTGTAGATATTTATGAATGAAATGATTGAAATTCTCGTTTTGGAGTATCTCCACTGAACCTCTCAGCACTCTTCAGTTAACAAACCCACTCAGCTCACCGTCACGCTGAAGTTTTCTTTTCTTTTTTTTTTAAATAAATCTTGAACAAACACTTTGGAGATTTCATTTGTTCAAACTTTTTGTATCTTTAAAAAAAATGAGAGGAAGTAATTTTACCTCCAGAAGACGAAGGATGTTTAGTGTTGAATGTGTTGCTTACAAGCGATGCTTTGCTGCCAGAAATCATATTTCTTTGAAAAATGACACTAACACCACATATTTCCTCAAAGAGTCACACAAAAGATGATAAATCATGATGTGGCAGAAAGTATGAAATCTACAAAATGATATATGAATGATGCATTCATTGCTTCTGTTGAATCTTATTGCAATGTTCTCAATTTCACTATGAGCACACCTCTGCTTTCTTATATGCTGGTGCTGCACAGGACGTCTTCAAAATGTCAAACATGAGTACAAATAAGTAAGATCAAAAATAGCTTTGGGGTGGGGGACAGACCTGCTGCTGATGACTTAGAGATATACATATATATATATATGGGAACCATAACCAATTTAGGATGAGAAATCAGAAGACCAAAAAACGCATTTAGGACAATGGGTTGTATGTTGGGTTTTTCTTTGGGAAACCCTGGACCTCAATTGCATAATTAATGTTTTTTCATGATGTCAAAATCTCTCGTAACCCTTTTTTTAATGAAGTCTCTAAAAAGTAAGACAAATATATTTTTGTACGTATCTGTTTTCTGAAGCTCAAGCGGCCTGAGAGGACCGGAGTGGTCCCAAACTCATCTATAGAATAGGAAAATACATAATAAATGCCTCACTAATTAACTGTTTATGAATGTAATTCCTTTTAAATTCGATGAAATAGCTGTTCTGTCTCCTCTGACAGTCTTAGAAACTGTCTGAATAGGGGGAGGGAGAGGGGGGGGACATACTTGGTTGAACTGTTAATTTTTTGAAAATCCAGCTATAATTATTTTTTCACACAACAGTGGTGGTGTGGCCTTAATTTCTCTCAAATGAAAAAGTGTCTCAGTGGTCTGAGTCCAGGCTCCCGGCCAGAGAGTTTATAGCCCAAATCTAAACATAGGTGCTGTGTCACAGCTCAGTGGGCCCCACTGATGTGAGAAATATAAAAACAGCCTTGTCTGCTGGACACCACACCCACGTCTGTGAATGTTGACATCATGGCTCTTACAGTAAAAACACTCGACCCGTCCTAATAAGGAGATTTATGGCCTGGACTGCTGTTCGTGTCAACACAAGTTTGTTGTTGGTGTCTTGTTTTCTTCTTTTTCTTCTGCTGTAATTAGTTTTCGTTTTGATTTACCTCTTCTTTGTCCTATTGATTAATAGGAAATGAAAGATTATGGTAACTGTATTTCAAAGCGTCCTTTGCCGGGATGATTGGAGGAAACAAGCCAGTTTCCTGTGGAATTTCTAGAGTAGAAAAAACAATCTGCAGTGTGAAGTTGTAACACTGAACAAGTGTTTGACCCATTTTTTGGCCAAACAAGCTGCAGTCATCTTGGAATGTTCTATCAAAATTCTCAGATCTTGCCTTTCATAGAAATATCTCTAAAATTATTCCCAGAATATAGTTGTGGTCTTAGTATTTGTGGCACTCTATCATGATTTTATTGTTTGGCAAAACTAGTCCTATAAAATGTTTATAGGTACTGATTACAGTGTTGTATTTTTATAGTAGTAATATTTTATTGTTAATCATTCCTATTCGTTTGTTTTCTTCGATAAATATCTCTTGGTCAACTATTACAGTTAAAAACCAGCAATTGGTAGTCTCACAGTGTGACCTTTTATTGACCTTAAATAGCCTCTTGTAGTTCACATGGCATTTGCTATTTATGTGTGAAGAAACTAATTAATTTATTGTGTTGTTTATGTCACATGATTCTAAAACAGTATAATAATAATATCAGTTCTTTTTTTAACGGTTTGCACTGAGCACAACCAATAAAATTATGTAACAACGCTTACAACTACTGTAGCCACAGACCACTCTTTCATAGCCGCAGATGCTTGCTAGCCAAATGAACCTGCGTCCTGGAACGCAACGCTCGCGGGGCGGTGAAGTGCTTCTGATTGGCTGATGCGCGTGGCATTCTCATGAACATTGCATATATGATTGGCCAAGGGGAACCACGGGCCCCTTTCTTCATCGCTGATTGGTTCTCACCGACGTCAATCAAATGCTACGCCGTTACGTGGCCGGAGCGTCTGATGAGCCCGACACGGTCCCAGGAAGCCCCGCTGCTTATTTCATATATTTTTTTTAGCGATAAAGGCGGTTGAAGCGCTGATATTCGAGGTCAGGGACTACAAATGAAAAAAGCAAAATAATTTAAAATGATTTCCGGTTAGCTTGCTGTCAACGCCAGCGCACATTGGTTATGATTTGGCGTTGATATGGATGTTTACTGTGCAGCCTGATAAGTTCCTCTGAAGGGGGCCAATATCTGGAGCCGACCGCCGACCGCTGCCTACACGTTAGGCAGAAGAAACGCACTCTATTTCTCTTGTATCGTGGGGTGGCGGCAAGCCAATCATTTACTCTGGAGCAGGACACGGAGGTGAGTGAAACATAATAAGAACGCTCTTTATTTCAAGGCTGTCGGGTTTTCCCAGTAACCTGCCAGACAGAGCAAAGGGAATACAGCGGCACGAGCTAGCTAACACAACACTGCAACTAACGGACACCACTCGAGACGAAGGAACCGGATATTATTAAAAACGTATTAGTATTTTATTTGTTTTTATTTTACAATATTAAATAGTGTCAGCCGTCGTGTGCCAGGCAGCAGTGGTGTCGGACAGAGGTTTTGACAGTGAGACACAAAAAGTTTAAATCCAGGTGAGTGGTGAGACGTGTGCACGTCGCTCGGGTAACGGTGCGTGCAGGTCCACGCGCCATCTCCGCAGGTGGATGGAGGACGTGTAATTCAGCACATTGCATTAAAAGCATCACCCTGACGACACGCAATAAACATACAAAAGTCATACGTTGACATTTATTTTGCCCACCGTAGCTTTGAAATAACACTGGCAAAACCCACCTGTCAATATATTTGAAATTAATATTTTTTTGGCATTTCTTTCCCATTTTTAAGCATATTCCGAAGTATATATTACTGCTGGAAAAACAGAGGCAACATATTTCCTTATTATGTGTAAAATGACAGTGCACAATGTTAGGGATATTGCTGAATAATTGATGCACACCATTAAGTTCCCATTAAAAGAATGTGACGGGGACTTTAAAAAACAAACGTGGTCGTTAAGCTTGAGAAAAACAGAACGTTTGGGACAATATGTTATTTTTGGTGTGTGTGTGTGTGTGTGTGTGTGTGTGTGTGTGTGTGTGTGTGTGTGTGTGTGTGTGTGTGTGTGTGTGTGTGTGTGTGTGTGTGTGTGTGTGTGTGTGTGTGTCATTCCCTTCTCTGGTTTCATGACTGAGTCCTTTCATTCAGGATGGAAAGGGTTTCCTGTCCAGTCACTTACAGTACTTGGGTGGAGTGCAGATGCATGGAAATACACACACACACACACACACACACACCTGAGCTTTAAAACAGTTTTTTATTCATTGTGACCAAATCCTTTACTTTTATTTGTAGATTGTAGTTTTGGCCCGACAGCTTTGTCCCATGTTTCAGGCTGCATGCTTTGGTCTCCAAGTAGTGAGCTTGCTTTTATAGAGCCTTCCTTGTAAGCGGCTGAGCGGTGTAGCCTTGTTTGTTTAGCTCGGGGGTGGATCTGGAGAAGTTCAGGCCAAACTGAATCCTTTCACACTGAGCTGAAGGCACTGGTTTTTCCACTGAGGTGGAGAAACAAGCACCAAAACAAGTGTGAACATTAAAGGGGAGCCACTCCTATTTTCAATATTCATACACGTCATTCCTATGGTCTAAAATAATCCCAAAATGTCAGTAAACATGAACATTTATCTCCTAAGTCCAAAAGCTAGAGTGCTAAAACTCAAATGTGTGATGTCATCAGGTACTATAAACAAAAAGAAGTCTATGGAGCATCTCCACACTTAATACATGATGTCAAAAAAAGTTTGAGACTCTCTTCTCTTCTTTCAGTTTAAACTCTGAAATGGCTTCGCAAGGTTTTATTTTCCTAATTTAAGTCACAGTCGATAGCCTTTAAGTGTCGTTAGAAAAGAAGAGTCAATATTGAATACTCCTCAAGTAGCCGTAGACACAACTCCAAGCATTTTCAATATTTACTTCAGACAAAGTGTAATTCAGATTACAAACACAGAGCCAATAGAATTATCCGCAGCCTAAATGTCTGTTTAGCGCTGCTGTTAAAGACCAAAGTGTATGAATGTACTACTGCTGACGTGTTAGGGATATGCACCCTGCAATATTGTCAACAATGCCATCGGTCAAATGTTCTACCGTTCTCGTGGACTAGAAATAACACCAGCCCTTCTCAGAAATGTGACATCTCATAGCGCCTCCATGGGCGACTTGAGTGAGACCATCAGAACTGCGATTTGCTGGCTTGTGCCGCTCTGTGTTTGATCAAGATTGGCAGTTTATCGGTGATTATCAGCGAGAGCTTCCCAGGAAAGCTGCGCTCATCTGCACAGACCTCAGGAACTCGACAACAGCTTTGTTTGCCCGAACAAAAACCTCCCAAACCAGGCAGTTTGCAGCAGTGAGTCAGAGAATTTCCTCAGAAGCCAGGAAGCATCTTGTTGTTGCGGCCGGAACGGGAAAAGGACCGGTGACGAGACGAAACATGGGTCCTCTGTCTGAGCTGCAGGGCTGTTTCATCTCTGCCTGAGCTAATCAAGTCCGTTCTGTCTGATGGCGTTCTGATGAAATCTTTTGATGATGCACACACACGTCCACCCTCTTCCTCTTTCCCTCTGTCGCATACGTTCAAATCTGCCCATGTTGAGATTAAGAAAATCTGTACACCAAATCCCCTCTAGAGAAAGCAGTTCCCATGAATACGGACTTAAGTTCTTATGTGAACCAGAAAGAATGACAGTCCTTCGGAGGTGACTTTTGTTCTAGGCTCGTTCTTTGTCAGTTTGATGTGATCAGAGATTAGTAAAGATGCAAAAGAATGCGTACTGAGAGAGATCGGTGCAGATTTCACTGATGACTTCCTGGAATGCATCCCTGCAGACCGCGAGCCGCCCAGCACATGATTGATGATATTTAAAGACACTCAACCAATTTCACACGTTAAGATCAGTTGATTCATCAGACATAGATAGTCCTACTCAGCCTGTAAAAACAGTTGCACTTTAAACATCTGAAAAATCATCTTTGAGAGACATAGATATTTGCATGGAGTGGAAGGTCTCCTTAAAGACGCTATGAAATTGCATTATGGGAAGTGTAGGATTCAGTGTTTTTGGACCTTGGCCCACACACAATAATATGTCAGATAATCTTGGCCTTTGCTGCTTTGATTTTATTTTTGCATGTGCAGTATTTGCCAGATGAAAAAAGTACAGGAATTTTCACCAGGTGACTTGAGTAGATCTTTTTTATAAATAAGTAATCATTCTAGAATGATTGGTGTAATTTGTTGAGGATTGCCTCTTCATAGAAAAAAAAACAACAACCTGAAATCGCCCCCTCTGAAAAATGACTTTTACTCTCTTGAAGTTTAAGACAAAAGCAGCTGAGAGCTTTGTCTCCTCTTGATCGTCTCTCGGAGGTAATTAGCTAGTTTTATACCATCACTTGGTCAACATCATCCATTCTTTAGCCGAAATATTTCCCGACAGCTTTTGAATCTTCCTTTTTCTGTGTTTTTCTTTTCTCCTATTCAGGTGGTTGTCGTGCTTTGGTTGTTTGATAAATTGATGAAGAATGATTGTGATTGGTGGTTCGCTGTGCGTGCAGAGCCTGCGTCTCACTCACCAAGATCCCCTAAATCGGGGCAAATCGTGTTCCATCAGACAGACTTCTCTTGTGGATTAGTCATGGAAAATGAGACCCATGCAAGTTTTCCTTTTTTATCAAGCAGCAAAAAAAAGTGTTTGAGTTAATTTGCTTTAATTGACCATCGCGCACATCGTCATGTTGATGCTGAAACGATGCATCATGCAGCCCTACACCCGATACCGTAGAGGACGGAAACACGGGTGGCGCAGGGCTCGACTTCTAAGACGCCACATAGCCATGTGTGTGTTTAAGTCCTCGAGGTAAAGCTCCTCTCTGACGGGTGAGAATATTTTTATCCAGGACTGAATTGATTTTATATTGTCTTTCAGGAAAGTGTGGCCATGACGGGAGAGACTGCAGCCACCCTTCCCATGAGCAACCACACCCGAGAGAGGGTGACCGTGGCCAAGCTGACTCTGGAGAACTTCTACAGCACTCTGCTCACTCAGCACGAGGAGCGCGAGATGAGGTGAGCCGTGCGCCTGGACTCGAGGAAGAAGTGATTCCATTGTGCTGGTCAAAGGTCACCGGGACCTCCCACACAAACACGTTTTTTGTCCATAACTCAAGAAGTTATATGCTAATTATGACAATATCACGCAAGTGTCTAGTAGGATCAAATGATGAAGCGGTGACAGTACGGACAGACATGGATGTACACTGCAACGCGAGGCGGTAATTCTAGTTTTCGCTGTGGTGACCACCAACATTGTGGCTCATATTTATTTTGAAAGCACAACGTCCGATCACTCGCTCATTCAGTGACAGTCGGCTCTTTTCTTCCTCTTTGGCAGCCACCGCAAATGTACACAAAGTACCAAATGGCAGAACAGCTCGTTAGAAAACAGTGAAGACACCTGTCGGAGTTTTGTCGAGAGCTGGAGGCGGGATGAAATTTGACGGAGGCGGCCGCCTCGTAATTCTCAATGCAGGAAAAAAGCCTGGATATGACATAACCGGCCTTTTTCTCCACACAAATGTACAGAAACAAACCCACCCTATTGCATCTGTTGAATATCACTGTCGCTCAGTAACATTCCACTCAATGTTGTACGTGTCTATTCATCAAAAAAACTTCCCGGACGTCATACTCTTATTAATAACCTCACGCGTGCCCTGAACTACCTTTATCCATGGTGCATGAGCCGGTCCCCTCAGTCGCTCCCTGCATGTAAATGTAGCTGTAGCAACAACGGCCGTCCCTTAATCTGCCTCTTGTGTTCTCACGTTACCTGTAGAACTGATCTGTCGTCCTGGTAACGTGGTAAAGGACAGCCGGCTCACTGTTTACCACCCCGCACCAACATATTCAAGATCTGATTTAAGTAACGTGCGGTGTTTTTGCCGCTAAGCCCTCATTTTGATTTTTTTTGTGTGTAATACATTGTATTGTTCACAGGCAGAAGAAGCTGGAGAAAGCCATGGACGACGAGGGTTTGCCAGATGAGGAGGTACGGCACGCTTTGTCGTCTTGTTTAAGAAAAAGATTTTCTTTCCTTTTTTAAAAATCTCAGTTGACTCCCTGTCTCTCCATCCGTGTTTTGCAGAAAGTAATGCGCCGCTCGCAGCATGCCCGTAAGGAGACCGAGTTCTTGCGACTGAAGCGGACGCGACTTGGCTTGGATGACTTTGAGTCCCTTAAAGTTATCGGACGGGGGGCTTTTGGAGAGGTAGGTGGAAGAAAAGCCCTTTTATCACAGCTAAATCCCATTTGCATTCCTTCTGAACTCAAGTGTGATGTCGTCTCCCTCAGGTCCGTTTGGTGCAGAAGAAAGACACGGGGCACATTTACGCCATGAAGATTTTGAGGAAGGCCGACATGCTGGAGAAAGAACAGGTGGGCACCGCAGATCTCCAGAAGGTTACAGACGCGTCGCGGAAGCTGCTGTTCCATTCGTGCTCTCGTATCGGAGGCGTCTTACTGTCTTCTGTCTCCATGCAGGTCGCCCATATCCGGGCGGAGAGGGATATTCTGGTGGAGGCGGACGGCGCCTGGGTGGTCAAGATGTTCTACAGCTTCCAGGACAAGAGGAACCTCTACCTCATCATGGAGTTCCTGCCCGGAGGTTAGCATTTGAGGGTCATTAGTATGTCGAGTGTTTTTAAAACCGAGATTTATTGACCCGGATACAGGATGAATCGCTGTGACGCGAGCAGGACAGACAAACATGTTGTGCCGACCTCTGCCCTTGTTGCCAGGCGACATGATGACCCTGCTGATGAAGAAGGACACTCTGTCCGAAGAGGCCACCCAGTTCTACATCGCAGAGACGGTCCTGGCCATCGACTCCATCCACCAGCTGGGCTTCATCCACAGAGACATCAAACCAGACAACCTGCTGCTGGACTCCAGGGTGAGACACAAGGGCGACGCCCACACGCTCCACGGGCTGTCGGTGACGGCACACGGCGTGGTGTTAAATGTTCATTTGTCCACAGGGACACGTCAAGCTGTCTGATTTCGGCCTGTGTACGGGACTGAAGAAGGCTCATCGCACAGAATTCTACAGGAACCTGACGCACAACCCGCCCAGTGATTTCTGTGAGTTCACAAGAAATGACAAGAAAAGCCAAACATCGATGAAACTAGATGCATATTAATGTGCACTATAATAGGTGGGAACTTCCATCGCATTTTCAGAGACGCACGGCTTTGGTCTTTTGCAAAAAAACATATCCTGTAACTATTTACGTGATCACTCACTTTACTCTCCCGCCTCTTGCAGCCTTTCAAAATATGAACTCCAAGAGGAAAGCAGAAACCTGGAAGAAGAACCGGAGGCAGCTGGTAAGCAATTTTACTAAAGGAAAGAATTGCATAGGAAGTATTGTGCTCATACTGGCAGGAAGATGCAGAAGAAGAAAAGAAAACAAATGTAGCTTCCTGGTTTCTGCAAATATTGACACAGCAGGCTCTAAATCCTGGTTAACTTGATGTAAATTATCAACCTGACTGGGACATGTCGGTTTCACTAGTTGACTGTAATTCATTTTAATAAATGTATTCCAACCCAGAGCCCTCACTTTCTATCTTTGTGACTTTCAGGCGTACTCTACTGTGGGAACGCCGGACTACATTGCTCCTGAAGTCTTCATGCAGACGGGCTACAACAAGCTGTGTGACTGGTGGTCTCTGGGTGTCATCATGTACGAAATGCTCATCGGTAAGCGTCCATTTGTCTGGATGTAAGACAGACAGAGAGGTTGATTTAAATACATCTGGAAAGAGGAAATCACAGATATTAGCCTTAATTGTTGTGTAATCGATTTACAAGTATTGAAAACATTAGAGATGCCACAAATTAAATAATGTGTGAAATTAACGGGATAGTCTGATTTTTACAAGGTACTTCTCCATAGTCCGTGTACTATCTTCAGTAGATGGAGTTGGAGAAACAGACAGGAGTACTGGCACAGGAGCAAAGCAATGTACTGCTGTGGACGGGGGCAGCAGAAAAACAGATTTTTGCCACCTATAAAAAAAAAAAAAAAAGAGTACACTATATTTAGAATATTTTCACCACTGAACATTATCTCCGCTCTCTTCAAAGCTACAGGACATCCTTTGACCAAAAAAAGTAGTTTTACCTAGCAGAACCCGAAGTTGCTGGTCTACTGCTGCCTCGTTCAGTTAGTTAGTTAGTTAGTTAGTTAGTTAGTTAGTTAGTTAGTGAGTGTTATTATGGGACTTTGGTGATTTAAAGGGTTAGTTTAGATTTTTACCAAAGTCACACAATGACACAAACAAACTAACCGATTGAGGCATCGGTAGACCAGCAACTCCTGTGTTCTGGCAGGTAAAATAACCGTTTGATTGAAAAGGAGTCTGGTGTCTTTAAAGAGGCACGGATGGATATGATAGCTTCAGTCTCTACGTCTCACAGCGCTGTCTGACGTCAGGGTAAAGCGGTGAGAAGATTCTAAATTTAGTGCGCATGTAAACATATTTTTTTCTTTAGGTGTTTAAACTGTTTTGCTTCTGCCCCCGTACACAGCAGTACATCACTTTACTGGCACACATCAGAACTACCCCTTGATATTTACTGTACACAGGAACAATTACAGTAGATCATTTGCCGTCTTACATGTTGCCTGGCTGATTGACACAAGAATTAACCGGCTGCTGTCAGTGGATTTCTGCAGGGGGTATTGCTGTACAGCTAGCTTTTTATATAATTTGTTCTTGATGCTTGTTGGCTGTGTTCAGGTTACCCACCCTTCTGCTCTGAGACGCCACAGGAGACGTACAGGAAGGTGATGAACTGGAAGGAAACCCTCGTCTTCCCACCCGAAGTCCCCATCTCAGAGAGGGCCAAAGACTTGATATTAAAGTATGTAAAGATGCATTTTTATTTCAGTTTTCTTTTCTTTTTACGAGCTCACGTGACGGACAGGTGCTAAACATATTGGTGTGGACAGTGAATGATTGTCCGATTACTGTATGAAGGTTTGTTGGACGGTTCTATTATCGGTCTGCTGTTTGTGTGTTCCAGGTATTGCACTGATGCCGAGAACAGGGTTGGAGCTGTGAGCGTGGAGGAGATCAAGAGTCATCAGTTTTTTGAGTCGGTGGACTGGGAGCACATCAGGTACACGAACACGAAGCCCCTGTCAGACATAAACGTGGTGGCAACATGTCTGAATAGCTGAGTCACTTTTACTCAATTTTACCCAGAATTGCTCTCTTCCTCTGAATAAATCATGATGTATATCTTCGGTGATTTAAATATTATTATTAATTCTACTGTTTTTTATTTATTTGAATATAAACAGACAGTATTATTACCTTTTTAGTTACAAGATATCCAAAGACCTGTGATAATTACACGTATTCAGAACAACCTGAACATTTAGCTAACCATAACATAACAGCAATACAGCTGGAAACGCTGTGAGAGATAAAGTTCCTCAATCACTGACTCTAGCTAACGTCTTCATAACTAATTATATCATTGATTCCATCCATGTTTTTTAACGAAGCCAGCTACGTTACGTACTCCGTGTCTGGGAAGGGCTCCACCTGCATGAGAGCTAGCCGTGCTTATGATTCTCCCCGTCTTACCTCCACAGGGAGCGTCCCGCAGCCATCTCCATCGAAATCAAGAGCATCGACGACACCTCAAACTTTGACGACTTCCCCGAGTCGGACATCCTTCAGCCAGGTTTGTCTTGTGAAATCCTCCGCTAGCCGCACTGCAGGAAAACCAGGAAACATTAGCCCGGAGTATCGATTCAGACAGAGCATGGCTATAGAGGAGTCATGACAGATGACATTTACATTTGCAGGATGCAGTGCCCTTCAAGTGGCACAATAATAACACCCCTCTTGTTATGTGTCCTTCAACAGCCAATGCGACAGAGCCGGACTTCAAATCAAAGGATTGGGTATTCCTCAACTACACGTACAAACGCTTTGAGGGTCTGACCCAGCGAGGCACCATCCCCACATACATGAAGGCAGGGAAGGCCTGACGCGGGGAGACGGCGTCGTGGAGAGAAGAGAAAAAGGAAAAAAAGACAGACAGACGTTTACGGACACAGGGTCGGGCCGCCGAGCCCCGCTGGTGCTGAAAGGCTGCGCCGTCGGGCCTCTCGGTATACATTTAACCCTCATCATAAGTCATTTAGGTCTGCTCAGCCGCTGCAAGAACGCCAAGAGCTCTGAAATGAAGGAGCGTTTACCGCATTACCTCGGTTGTTTATATCGTATACACGTGCCGTCTTTAGCCACAGCTCTCAGGCCAGCTCACTAACTAGGACACTAAATCAGCATATCTGCATGTACAGTCTGGAGAGGACGTCCCACTGCCCAGAGGCGACAGTGGGAATGAGGATTAACTGCTTGGACATCTTCACAGCCGTAGTTCCTACTCTGACGGCTAAATTAGCTCTGATGCAAGCACCATTTCTAACACTCCAGACGGGCTTTATTCACTGTAGTAAGAACAGGTACACCTCTCACTTGTTCCCGCCCATAATGTTATAGACAGCTCGTGGATTTTAAAGGAAAGTTCCAGCATGATTTCAGGGGTTTTGGCTCACTCTCTGCTTTGTATTCAGGAGATACGCCCACTAATGGAGGTAGCCTCCATTTTAAAAGTGTTAAGCGGGAAAAGTCTTCTCTTTGTGGTGGTGGTAGCTAGCAAAATGATAGCTAGCAAAATGCTAGTGGATCCCAATAGATGCTCAGTTAGCATTCAAATTGTCTGGGACAAATAGGAATTGTTGAGAGGCTGAAGGGTAACAGCATTGTTTTATACGATGCCTTAGGTTTACAGGCTTGTTAGCCCTGCTAGCCGCGTAGCTATTACTATTTGCTGAAGTGTAACAACTTCTGGGATCTCTTAACTTTTCCTTTTGAAATGACATGAGAAACCGGATGAAAGGGTTTCTCATGTCAACACTTGGGAACATCATCGTCATCAACATTATTATTTTAGCGTCATTATTTTATGAACAAAAATATCTCTAAAGCTAACAACTGACGTTTCCATCAGCACCAGCCCCTCTAGTGCTAATGAGCAAACGTTGGCATGCTAAGATGATGAACATGGACCCTGGTGAACATAAACATGTTGCCGGTGTCTGTGGATGTTAGTATGCTAATTTTAGCATTTAACTAAAATGTGACAATCTATTTCTAGAAGAAAATTCTTTAAGAGCGTAAATGTTTTTATCTAACAGTAGTATAATTGTTTTTTCCTGTATTGGGGGAGATTGAATTGGACGTGTCTAGTTGTTTTCACTAACGATTTACCTTAAAGGGAGAGAAAATAAAACTCAAATTCAAATGATGCTGGAACCCTCCTTTAACCGACAGTCTTTAAGACAGCCGTTCCTCTGGCGTCGCCTCGGCGCCGCTGCTTTTCTCAGAGGCACAAATTGTTGCCAGGCAACCCGCGAAAGCAGTTTGCCCTATGCTTGATATCCGTTCACGCGCATGCCGAGTGTGTCAGAGCCAGTTGTGTTTGTGCAGGTCAGCGCTGCAGTAGTTGATCTTTCCCCTGATTTTTATTTCTAACGAGCCAGAGGGCCAATCTGTTCCTTCTTAGATGGACAAAACATGCAAAGTGCCTTTTTAAAATAGCCGATAAATATTTAACCAGATGTGTTAGCGATGTTATCAGAGATTAATCAGAGGGTGTCAATTACTTTTAGAAATATTAAAGCTGTTTGAAGGAGGGAAAGGTGGAAGGAAAAAGGGAAACATTCTCAGCTTCATGAGTCAACTTGTGAGAAAACAACACTTTTCCTCTTAAAGCAAAAAGAAAGCTCTGATGTGTCACTTATTTTTAGTGTCTGCAGAGCGATGAGACATCCGAAGGGATGAAACAGGCGGTTTAGGTTAGATCGTTAAACAAGGGGCTCATAGAAACAATGCCTCAAGGCAAACACAACAAAGTGTTTGTTAAAGATTAAACTCCAATATAAATAAAATAAGAACAGATTAACATTGTGGATATCTTAGACACGTGTACGTTAGGTTCTAGATGTATTTAATGTTCCCCCCTCACCCTCAAACGCTAACGTCGGGCCTGTTTTACTCGACCTTACGAGCCCTTTAACCATCACGTCTGCTCAGAGTTGTGACCGGACTCAGCGCTAAAAATAGTAACCAAAGAACTCTGATCATCATCGTCATCACGTCGTCGATCTGAACGCAGATTCAGATGTAGCTGTCGCTTACTGCACTTAACGTAAAACTACCTTTTTAAATAAAACGCCATTCCACGGGAGCGGAACTTGGCTACGGAACCATTCGCCATTTCCACTTCTGCGCCTGTCGGGAAATGAGTGAGCCGAGGCAGATGTTTCATCGGTTAGCACATCTGTGAAGTGTGTCAAAATGCAAGTAAAGTAGAAGTGTTCATACGGGGACAGGACCTGTATACTGAGGACTTTACCATATTGGACTAAGTTCAGCTGCAGCCATCACGGGAATCCCATGTTCAACAGTTTGTGATGCTATTTCTGTGGAAATGATTGGGGAAGTAAGTGGTCGTGCAGTTTGATAAATTAGAGCGGTGTATATATTGAATACACCTTGTACTCTCTCTCCTAATATTTTATCTGTTTAACCAGGTAGTTCTGTTTTAATTGGCCAAGAACGCTCCATAAGGACTTGCAGTGTTTGTTTGCAAACAAATTAGGGTTATTTCTGCATTATTTATTGTTTTTCATGTTGGTTGATGGATGAGATTTTGTCCTAATATTGACTGTATTTAAATTGGATGATTTTCATATCGCATTTAAAGGGGCACTCCGGTGATTTAGTGTTGCACCTCTTTAAAGCTAGAGAATTTATTTTTATTTTTTAAAGAATGGTCAAACTTGATTGAAGTCTTGACTTTTAGTCCCTAGTGTGGCCCAAGTTCCAGAAACGGTGAATCCTCCACTTCCCACAATGCAACTTGATGGCGCCTTTCATACCCTTTCTGTCTAGCAAATGCCGATGTCTTTCAAACTCGCCCGTGTTTGTAACGCAGGCGTTCTGTTAGAAACTGGTCGGCTCTGAACACGAGCTGAGATAACCCTGATGACATCATCAGGGTATTTATTTTTATTTTTTAGCACTCCCTCCAGAGTCCCAGAAGTCATTCAACTCATTTCACAGGCTGAGGTGTAGTAGTAGTAGTAGTAGTAGTAGTAGTAGTAGTAGTAGTAGTAGTAGTAGTAGTAGTAGTAGTAGTAGTAGTAGTAGTAGTAGTAGTAGTAGTAGTATGTTGGGGCCTGACTTGGATGTGACAAAAGCGTGGAGTGTCCCTTTAAATACAAACAAAACGTCTGGAAACACATCTGCATCACATCAGATATACCCCCGTGATTGGCCAGTATTCCCCCCCCCCCCCCCCCCCCACACACACACACACACACAATAAAAATCCAAATGTACAATTCTAAAGCAAATACAAATCAAAGCTAAGACCAGTCTGCAGGATTGTGGTCCTACTGGAGCGGGACAGATGCATGATGGGGTATTTTGTTCGTGTCTGCTGCTGCAGATTCCCCGGTGGTGTCTAATCACTGGAACACAGCGCCCTTAGAGAGGCCAAACCGCCGTACTCAGACAAACGCTTTACGATTGTTCGTGAGAAGCGAGCGTGTGAGACGTTTTCACAAAGTAGATACTCGGTGCTTCTTTTTTGTTGTTGTTGTTGTTGTTGTTGTTGTGAGGTGATGTGTGACCTTGTTCAGTGTCAAACTCGTGTTCTGTGTTGTTATAGAGAACTTTTTATTTCCCCCTTCAAAAGGAGATGTAAACAGGAGGGTAAATACTGCATTTGGCACCCACACAATTCAACATGAGTACGAGATGACCCGATCCGTGACTGTGGCACTTCATCTAAAGGGGGATGATTCTTTGTGACTTCATTTGAGACGAGTTCACAAAGTGTTTCACTTTCGAGTTAAGCCAGACAGTTCATTTCTGACGGACCAAACTAGCTTTTTAACTCCCCCTTTGTGTTGTGAATCAGAACAGTGCCCCTATTTCCTGATTCATGCTGAGAGAAGCCCCTCTGATAGCAGGGGAAGGTGTGTGTCCTCTCTAGGAAAGCACTTCAGTCAAACTGAAAGGAATAAAGGCCCACAAACATCTATGGACTCTAGTTTTCAGATGGAAGTGGTCTCTGCCTCGGAAACCTCAGCGCCCAGGGATTCAGCTAATAATATGCCCCCCCCCCCTCTCCCCCTCCTCTTGTTAAAGCAAGAATTCAGTCTCAAGATTCTCAAGTAAAAGGTTGAAAAGAGAAAATAAAAGCTCCACAGGACCGTGTCGTGAGGTATTTAGTGTAACGCTGTGTACATGCTGTTGTAGACACTGGAAGGAAGCCGTCTGTGGAGGGACAGAGGAAATGCTCATTAATATATTCATTCTCTTTGATGAGTTTTCATGTTGATAAAATGCTTAAAACTATAAAAAAAAAATTAAACACTTCAAGTCTTTAGGGTTTCTTTCTTTGGTTGGGGGGAGGGCTATGGGGGCAGATGGGTCTTGCATATTGTGGAGTGGTTCTCTGAATTAAGAGGGCATGTCCCATAAACACGTGGGAGTGTGGAGGCCTTGGAGCTCTGGAAGTGGGAAGGTGGAGTTGCACAATCGGCAAAGAATAAAACAAGTATCTGAACGTTGGCATTTAAAAGCAGTTCACAGCGTTTCAGTATTACTTTAGCGGTCTACATTTTAAATGACTATACTTATAAGTAATTTCAATATCTAAGGTTTGGTGTCCTGAGTAATAACAAACCTTGTGGCGGATACAAAACAGTAAAACGACGCTACAACAATGATCATTTGAAGGAATGTAGGATGAAGTCTGACTCTTGACTTTAACGTAATATAGCGTATTCAATAAAGAGTCATTCGTACTCATTTCTGTTGCAAATACTGTGTATCTTTAAAAATATTATTTTAAAGTTAAAAAATAACTGAAATCCTGTGATAAACATCTCTGGCGTTGTGGTGATGTGATCAACCTAATGCGGTGTATTTCCACACAGGTGTTTCCTGTTTGTCTCCACTATCAAATAAAGAGGCAACCGTGGAAGAATATGACAAGAGATATGACAAACTAAATTAAATTTGAGAGACATTCGACAAAAAGGAAGAATTTCCAAAACAGAGCTTTGAGCAAATAAATGAATAAAAATAAGTTTTTAAAAGCAGCACAGTTGCTGTGATCTGCTGAGGCCACTAGAGGGAGCTCCTGATTCACGCGCGTGCGGCTGATCGGGGTCTTGTGAATGGGGGGGGGGGGCGCACTGTGGCTCACAGCTGGTCCCAGGTGTTGACATGAGAAACCCTTTCATCCCCGAGGTCGGCTGATGACGTATTGTCACACACTCTCATACAAATATAATTCTGACGTATACATAAGCTGATGTATTTAATTTAAATATCATGTTCCTGTCCAGGACGCAGCAACACGGGGTCTCCTCTCCCGCACGCGCCTCCTCCACCAAAGTCCTGCATGCGTTCACGTGTCGGCTTGACCGCCGGTACGAACACGGTTACGCGCGCGTGAATGGACAATACATAAAGTTGGCTTCTTTTTTCTTTTTTTTTTTACAGCAAAAATAAATAAATGGTTGCGTTGACCGGGTTTTCTTTATTCCCTGACCCCGATTAAGGAAACCGGCTTTCTGGTTACTGCAGAAAGCCGGGAAAACCGCACCTGATTTGTTTGTACATGTATGTTTTTCATTCCTTATGCCATTTGAAAGTTGACAGTAGAAAGATAAGTTTATTTTCTTGCACTTGCTGATTTTGCCAACTCCTAATTAAGCCGTTGGCAGCCTGCTGTTTAAAATAGTGTGCGTAACATCCACACACGGACTGCTCTTCAGACAGACCTGGAGCGGGAGGCCGACTCAGTCTCCACGCCTTTAATTTGAATACTAACGTCAGTAAGATGACACAACCTTAGTGTCAGTAGCTCCATGGCGTCCAGGTGGGACCTATAATTAAGAGAATGGGTCGAAGGGTTACACAACGGTCCCTTTTTAGACTTAGAGTAGTTTTCCTCGGTTTAAAAGTTGCCCCATGTCTTCTTCTTCTTCTTTCCTTCACCTCACCAGCGAGTGCACGAGGACATCTGAGGTCCGCTGGCTGTAACTGGGTCCAGCTCGTCTGTTCTTCTTCCTGTCACGAGTAAAGCGTTCACCTGAGGAGAGCCTGGGCGGAGCTTAATGACGCAGTGAGGTCACAGGTGGGACCCGGAAACATACACGCGTTCCAAACCCACCACTCCTTCAGACGAAAACCGGTCTCACTATACAGCGTATGGTTTTTCAAGTGATTTGTAAATATATTTTAATCTAAATTAGTTGTAAAACGTTTAACTAAATGAAAACGAACCATTGTGTGGAGGGCACTCAAGAGAAGCAAGGAAAAGAGCTGAATTTAGGATCAGAAAACTAACCCAATATGGATTAAACATTACGGGCTATGCAACCATATGCAGGCCTGCAGGTAAAGCCATGTTGGGACTTCTTTTCCTAGCTTCTCTCGAGTGTCCCACACACAAGTAAGAGGGGTTGTAATATCAGTAATATCATTACTACTTCCTCAAGTAGTTGTAAACCCCTGAAGGTCTGTCGGAGCGTTAGAGACGTGTTTCGTGTTTCCTGTCCACTGACGACGTTTCCGGGTTGGTCAAACACACGGGACGGGGCTTTCTCTGCATGCGGGCCTTAACATGGGCTACAGAGCCAACCGTCACCACGTGCCCCCAAGTTATATAATATATAGGTCAACATGTTTCCCGTTGGCACGTGCAGCCTTCTGTCTTACGTAAAGTCTCGTGCAAAGTTCTCGAATTTCTATGTAGGTGAGGGCCAACGATCGTCAACATTAGAAACGACGTATCACTCAGTTTTTTTTAACTGGGGGAAATGAGGACGCCATTGAAATACTTATCAACTATTAACTAGTAACCTACTTTTTACTTTAGTCGTTTTTCCAATTGATGTTGTGTTTGAGAAATTCACGAGAATGAAAACCTTATTGACTAAAAGTGGCACGTATAAAACAGTCTGGAAGTTGACAACATGTTTGCCCTACATTGGGGTTATTATAATGTTATACCCGGTCAACATTATAACATGTCACCATGTTAAATATATTTATGTAAAACGGAGCAAAATTGTCCCACTTACTGGCATCCCTTGAGGCCCCATTATCAGACTTAAATAAGTCCTTTATGAAGGAAGTCCACGTAGCCCATAAGGACAACAACCTTTACTGAAGTAGAGGATGTCATTTCAACAGTTTTGTACTGTGTAATTTAACTTGTTTGTTTGTTTGGAAGGATCATATTATTCAGAGTATGTTTAAGTTTAAAATGCATATCTTGAATAATGCTATTCAAATAGTGTCCTCATATGAAACTTGTTTAATAGAAATCACACCGTGTGTTTATTTCCATATGGTTATTTTAATGCCACGGTTTATGAGGAAAAAATGACGGAGTGAGACCTCCTCCCTATCGCCGCCGTGTTTGGGGGGAAAGCAAACGAGAGGAGCAAAGTCAGATCGGTGACGCGCGCGCAACACAGGATCACCGGTAGAATCTGTCTCTCACCGGCACCGTGAGGGCGGGGCGTGCGTTAGAAAGGAATCGGATACTTATGTTGGCTGTCACGGTGTCTTTCCAGTCGGACGATCCCTTCTTCCATAATTCATTGACTGCGAGTTGTGATTTACGAGCCTTTGTGATGGGACCACAAAGCAGCAGAACATTCGGTTCACTGCAAATTAAATACAAATCAGTCACATGTGTATGTTTATGTTTCATAACGACAAATAAAAACGCACAAAAATGCAAGAAGAATACAAACGGCAGACTATTCTACCACCATGCATTTAAAGAAGCATACATAATTGTGCAACTGTCATCCAGCTTCAGGCCGAGAAACGAGGTCAACCAGTTCATGGAGAGAAAAACACGTTTTACGTCATTTATTTCCGCTTTTCTTTTCAAATTAAAGGGCTGACGATTCACGAGTGGGACCAGCTGAGATGAATAGAAAGCAGCTGTCTTCGCGAAACCTCGTGTCCCCCGACAAGTAAACATGGGCATGAATGAACCAAAAAGGCGATGAAGGAGGAGACAAGTGTGGACGATTCCTTGTTTCCTTGACATGGGTGGTCCGTGCTCACCCATCCCTCACGTTTTCTGCACCCCCACCCCGCCTCCTTTCTAAAAAAAAAAATACGAGAGGAGGAGGGTGAGGAGAAATTTAAGTAAATTCTCCACCACCCGGCTCTCTGCAGCTCCCTCGCCTCTGTTGCTACTCCAGCTGGAGGCTCCGCATGCGGCGCTCCGCAGTCAACACCGGGCACACCGGCAGTCTGTAGGCATGTCGGCCGGGGGCTCTGACGGGACGGCGGACAGGCAGGCGGACCGGGAGGCGGGTAGGTGTTGCGGGACGGCTCGTTGTCGTGTTGGATTGTGTGCATTCCACAAAGTACCTCCGCGCTGCATTCGTTCTTTAGTCCCTCGTGCAACTAATTGCTTGTTACTTTTTGGTTGTTTAACTTTACTTTCGCTCAACTTCGTGACACTGAAGCGACCAGTTCACGTGACGTGACGACGTTAACGGCCCCGCGGACGGAAGAAGTAGCCACACGTTACGGTGTCTGCCTGCGGCACCTTGTGCGAGGAGCAGCCCCGGAAACCTGCCTCATAACCGGCTGTGCCGAAAATACCGCTCGGGCAACCGGGGAACGAGCGTTCCGTGCCGCCGTGCACGTTGTCGCGAGCACCGAAGCCTTTGTCCATTCATTATTCCGCTCAACGTGATCGTCTCCGATTGGACGCGCGCGGCACGGTGCGCTTTGTTCCTGCTCGGGAGGGTAAACCTCACGGCACCGCCTGGCTGTAACCATGGCGACGATTCCACCCTGATATTACATATTTGTGGGTTTTTTGTAAGGCTTAACCATATTAATTTGCTATCTCCACCTTCTCTTCCTAACCGGCCAAAGTATATATCTTTTACCAGCCTAACCTTCCCCAAACCGCTCGGGGAGCTTAGCGCGTCACGTGGTCCCACGAGGTTCCGTGTATTGTTTCCCTCGCGGCTTCTCTCAGAAGTGGGTCAGTAGATCAGTAGAGCAGCGCTGCCCTGGCTGTGCAGCAGAGGGAGGCAGTCGCTCCACTCTTACACTCTTAGTACGGTGATGTCCGCTAGCAGAACGTTTTTCACGCTATCGCAAGATCATTATTTAAGAAAGAGAAAAGAAAACTCTATTAATAAGTAGCAAATGAGCTTCAACAAGAAAAGTATCCTACAAGAACATATTATTTAGTGTCCTAATATATATGGCCATAAACATTGAAATACCCTATACAGCTGTTTAATAGCCTACAATATAAATACAAAATCATTATGAGGTGTCATAATGTTATTAAAATAATTCTTCAGTTCCAGCGACACTCTAAATATCTTGGAATATTAAATTAATCACAGCCACTAATATACTGAGCGGATAGACAATAAGATATAGGCCTAGTACAAGTGCGTTCGGATCACCATAAACCTTTTATCTTAAGTCACCACAAAACATTTTAATAGTGTTCTTCATGTAAACCTGATATTAATGATGTTCTATATTACTTAGATTGTCTTTGGTGGGATAGCCGTCTATACAAGCTCAGAAACCTGTCAGTAGAGGATGGAAGAGTATTTCACAATGAGGTTAAAACTGAATTAAGATAAAGCAGAAATTATAATGGAAAAATTATATCTTACAAGTGTAAGTGCTAAACTTAAATTTATGTATTGAAAAATCCCTTTCCATAGTGTTGAATCATTGTTGCACAAATGTGTAATATGTCAATATTGCTACTTTTCTATTTAATTCAAATGATGTTGGTTGTTAAAACTTAAACAAAACATCTTGTTTATGGAATGTTTTGGATGTAAAATCTTTCAAATTAATCATGAACTCATGAACAACATTTGCAGGTTTAATCCACCACATGGCAGTTTAATTCAGTTTAATTCCATTTTGTCTCTCTCTCTTTGTCTTTCACATTTGTACACCAATGTATTTCACCAACTGCTTTTTGATTATGAAACACTATTTAAGCTACCATGTTTGGGATGCTAATATCATATCAACGTGTTCGCAAAGTTGCGGAATTCCCTGAAGGTCTGTCGTGACTTTGAATTCATTACAATGTACGTAGTTAACAGGTTTTCACTGTGGGGAAAAAATCTCAAAGTCAACAACAACAATAATAATAATAATGACATTATTAACAATAACACTGTATTCATATAGGACCTCAGGTTCCAAGTATTCTAATTTCCAAGTTTAGTCTAAACCTCTCATAACGACCTACCAGTAATATATAACAATGGAAAAAAATCCATAGTTCTTCTGATATACATGCCAACAAAATAATAATAATAATAATAAAACAAATCTCACTAAATAAATGAAAATGTTTAGATTGCAATATAAAAAATAAAATAGTGCAGCATGTAGCCCACCAGGAAACAGACTTTTGAATACAACAAAGTGTTGGTCACTGGCTACAATTTCTTCATTTGAAGGGACTGAAGTATAAATGGCACAGATTAAATACAATTCTTTAAAAAAGAAAGAAATGCATGTTGTATGTGTTCCAAACACGTGTTACTAATTGTATGTTAGGGTGCTCTGCTAATATTGCCTATAACTGTCAGAGTCCATGTTTATAATCCAACAAGGTCTCACTGCAGTCTATTGGTGTCGTGTACAGAGACCAATGGCCCCAAAAGTCATTAAATTGCATGAGCCTTGTACGTTTTAAAGAGATGCAGAAATTGTAGGTCAGTCAACCAGAAATAGCCAAGAACATACTGTAACTTTAGTATTCAAGGCTTGCCTGCCTTTTCTGCATCTATTCAAAACCACAATACTCGTGGGTCTGTTCCTAGAAGCAACAGACTGAGTTCTGGCACAGTGCGACTATATAAATATCTGAATATCAGATCACACTGTTAGAATCACACCATACGGACCTCGAGCTGAGGTCAGAAGACGATTAGAAATATATTTAACCTGATTATATTCTACACGGTGCAGTAGTTTTGTGGTTATTTTCAGTATCTTGAGTCTCTTTGAGCTTGTTTTTTTTATTTTTGTAGTCGTTTAGTGTTTCTTTGTAGTTACTTTGAGTATCTTCGTCGTAATTTTGGGATTGGATGATTGGATGATTGGATGATTGGATGATTGGATGATTGGATGTTCTCCGCCGATGTGCACGTTGTGAGTCATAGTTTATTTTCCCCTGAAATGTTTATGTACACAAGCATTGTTTTTTTTGTTTTTTTTAAACAATCAGATACTTTTTAATCTACTAATTATAGATTCTTAAATGTGACAAGCCTTTTTTAAATTATTTTATTTATTTATTTGATAGACAAATGATTAATCAAGAAAATTATGAACAGATTAATCAATCATGAAAATAACTGTCAGTTACAATCATAATTGCAGTAGTAATGAACAGTATTAGAAAACTGTTCATTAGTAACATTAAAGCTACTGTCGTCAGTTTTTTGCGTACAAAGTGATATTTTGTGCGCATGGTCTATTGTCTTTTGGAAGAGTATACAAATGCAGGTGCTGTGACAGAGCAAGAAAGTCTCTGTTTACATCCACAGGAACACATTAGAGGTCTGAACCTGGAGCACTAATGGGTTCATAACTGTGCTCTTGTACGCTTCAGTCGGAGGGTTTTGCACATCAGCTGTGTGACGACAGCCGCTCCATCCTTTTGGAGAACATTGTGCCGAGGCTGTGCGTTTGAGTCCCAGGTGATGAATGCTAGATGTTTGTAGTTTGACAGGTTTGGTAGATTATACACTTAAAACTGCAACTGTATATGTTTGCCTTTCTGTCTTGGCCAAAGCATAGATCTAAGC
Organism: Ophiodon elongatus; assembly: GCA_016806645.1. Taxonomy (NCBI): domain Eukaryota; kingdom Metazoa; phylum Chordata; class Actinopteri; order Perciformes; family Hexagrammidae; genus Ophiodon; species Ophiodon elongatus. Next base: position 1,058,629 of record JACSYO010001857.1, on the reverse strand, counting down.
TCTCCACTTCTGCATCTAAGTGTAGGAGAAATGGATATGTATAATATTAGACTGCTCAGCATTTTAAGAATAAGTTCATTACATGTTATGCTTCTTCTCTCTGTAATAACAGAATCAATGGGCCAGTTTGTTAAAAGACACCCAAATAGTCATATCAATACTAGCAAACTCCAGATTGGTTAATACACAAACGAATATAATGAACACTCTATTCATATATTTGTGAATTGCTCATAAGATTTAATTTCCAAAATTCATTCATAACATAAAGAGGATAAAGTTTGTAAAAATGTTAATTTACATGTTATTCGAACCGCTCATATGTGTTTGTAATTTGTAGAGGGTCATGTATGTACGTATATTTCCCCCACAAAATAATCAAAATCAGTAGTAAGCCACTAAAGCCAATAACGACACCTGAAATTGGTAAATGTATTGTTAATTAATCCATTCATTGTCTTCACATAACCAGGCCTCAACACTAACTTTCAAAAGTGTCTGCCACGCTGGCAACCAGGGGTCAGCGTTTGGTTGCCGCAACTGAAAATATGGTTGCCAATGTAACACAGAAGAAGAAAAGCTTTTTTACAGTAAGTGAACAAATGCTTTGTCCCACTCAGACAGTACAGATAAAGAGACTTGGCTGTACGAGTTTTCTGTTTGCTTCCCTATTTATTTATTTTTTGCCACTGTCGGCAAATAAAGACCAAGAATGACTAAATATTAAACGTATTTAGTTGCAGAATTTAATAAATAAATACCTACAAATGTAACGTCATGAATATTTAATGCTGTCTTACTTTTCATCAATTAAAAAGTAGTCCTACGTTTGCACACGAGCAGTCACCCTTAAACCGAGCCTGTACAGATCCTCGTCTTCAGCTCAGACTCATTTCTGCCGTTTGGACCCTGTGGACTCATCTGTTATTACTTGGCTCCGCGTTGGAGGAATCGTAGCAGCACTTGCTTTTTTTTTTTTTAAAAGCAAGACATTTTGTCTGGCATTTATTGGCCATTTCAGTATCTGACTTGTATTGGTTTGCATTGCATCAAATCAGGCTCTTGCATTCACTGGTGATCTAGCGTCTGCAATTAAAAGCAGGTCATGCTCTACTTTCCACCACCAAATGCATTCGAGTCACTCGAGCGGAATGAAACGTACACACTTGTGAGGAAATGCATGTCGGTCACATCGTGCGTGCTGTTGCCCCGCGGTCATACTGTGTCTGTTACACTGCACTGCATCTCCACCGCGGGCGGCTTGGTCTGCGGGCAGTAACACGCCACGTCATCCTCCGCCCTGGCTGCAGGCAGGACACACACACACACACACACACACACACACACACACACACACACACACACACACTGCTTATTGGGTTGTGGAAGTTCCACCTGTTTGTAAAAGCTTGTAGCGTTTGCCTTTTGCCCCCCGTGGAGAGGGTCCCCGTGACCTCCCATGTTGGCCTCCCTCCCAGGTTCACTACATGGAGTGTGACTCACATGGAGGACAACTTGGCAAATAACGTGCTTTAAGGTGGTACAGCTCATCTGCTTGATTTTGTACCGGTTCATATCCTAAGTGAGGAAAAGGCAGGAGAATGTGGGTCAGTCACGATCAAGTCACGTTGAAAAGTTTTCTTACAGTCCCCCGCCCCCCCTCCTTTCCCCAGTAAATGTCACAATTTCAAGTATGGTCGTCCTGAGATGGAAGTAGGTCAGTGTTACTGCATTATATAAACGTTAGGTAAGGCGATAGCCCAAACCCCATTTACTCTCACATGCCTTCAAACTGACAGTCAAGAGCATAGCTGGAGGTTTGGCGCCGTTCAATGGCAACCATGAGCCGAGAGGGGGAGGGAGAGAGGGAGAGAGAGGGAGAGAGAGGGAGAGGGAGAGAGGGAGAGAGAGGGAGAGAGAGAGAGAGAGAGACTCAAATGTTTCTGGGAGGCATGGGTCAGCCTTAAAAGCTTTCCAACATGTAGAACAACATTCCTGCGTTAGGGTTAGTATCAGTCTCTTTTTTTTTGACAGCCACGACCGCAAACACATTTATAAGTCATTGATTGTTTGCTCAAAAAAAACAAAAAGTGTTTTTTTTTTTAAATATTGATGGATTCTGCTCAGGTTGTAACACATATGTGCCACTATAACTTGTAATTTCTAAATAAGACAAACGGTCACATCAAGAATACATAAACACACGAGATGTGCTACTTTGGGACTGACCGATACAGATCAATGCACATGTCTGCTTAATAGGACTTTTATGGTATGGTCAATGCTTAATTGACCATTTCAAGTTAATTGTCAATAGTAATATAAATTAAAAACAACTGTTGGATCCAATGAGTGCCTAAAACAAAGAAATCAAATTTTATAAAAGCAAATAAATCATAAAAAATAATAAGACAATAAATATAATGATAACAATATTAATAAATAAGCAACTTCTGTTGTCTTATTTGTGAAATAACTTTCCATAGCTTAATTCATTTTAAAAATTCAAATACAACTGCATTGAAATATTTTACCTGGGATTACATTGAATTCCCCTCTTTTAGATATATTCTCAGGTTCTGCAATTTAAAATTATTAAATGTTTCATTTTAAGTACATATTTTGAGATTCACTGATTTAGAAAATAGAAGTTTTCAGTACAAAAAAAATGTATTTAAGTAAAGCTTGAAATGAGAATTCAAACATAAATTAAAATGGATGGTTTTCAAATTAAAAGTTTCAGTTCTGTCAATTCAGTGGTATTTCACAATATTTAAATCATGGTCTTCATGCTTCATAGACTTTGGATCTGTTGTTTTTGGCACTCTATTAAACAGCAGGGTTCAACGTGACAGTTTTTTTTAATTTCTTTTTATTGACCGGTTGGGCATGTGGCCCGAAGTCAATTTAGACTTGCCCCATGTACGAATTGTTTTATTTATTAGTGGTTTTCAAATAACAAAGACTAAAGTAAATTGTCCAGTTTTATCAGCCTTCCTCTTTAACTTGCGACAAACTGCAGAATACATAGTTGGAGTTTCGCCCACATCCTCTCTCACGCCACCCAACTGAACTCCGGTTTCCGGGTTCAGATAAACTCATAAACTTCGTCTTTACCTGCCGTCCCCGATCGGTACTGTGCATGTGTGACTCAACGGAGATGAGCAGGAAATGAGATGGCTCGATTTACTTTAGTTTTTTATTAAATTAAGTTAAAGAGCACACTTAAAAACAACAAAAGTTGACCAAAGTGCTGTACAGTGGTAAAACAACAATACAATATATAAGAAGGCTTACTCCTTAGCTTAGATTTACTGGCCCGTTGTGGCATTTCACTTGCCCCATGCAAGCAGGCAAGTCTTATTGTTGAGCCCTGAACAGTCCAACAGAACTGTTTTTAATTGTCTTTACTTACTCTTTTTATTAAAGTAGCATTGACTCCTATGATCACTTATAAATATAAAAAAAAATGTCAACCAGATTGGGTGCAACAGTTGCCAGTAATTAGCCCAATATATATCTTACATAGCACGGTGCATTGACTTTGTTGTGGTGACACAGTTTTCCAGGTTGGCAATCTGTTGTCCAATCCAGGTGTAGGCTTGCTGATTCATATTAATATACACATTCTTTATTTATTTAAAGTAAGTCCATTTGAAAAGTAGAAGTAACAATTAATCTTCTAAAATTTGGTTTAAGGCATCTGCACTTAATAAGAAACGGAATCAGCCTCACTCTTGTCTTGATGAATTATTTTTATTCTCTATGAGCAACAAACCCAACAAACCCCAGTGGCAGAGCAAGTCTTATTCATTCATTCATTCATGGTGAATTATTAATGGGGCACCCGACAAGCCAGCGCCACAGAGCTCTGAAGGTTGATGCAGTCACATGCAGTCTCTCACGTCTCTGTGATGGTTGTTTTCATGTCTCAGATCTCGCTGCAGAGGAGGAAGGCCCAAACCAAGCGGGCTCCGAGCTGCCAAGGAAACGGAAGGGAGACGTGGAGGAGAGGTCAGGCACCCATGTAGAGTAAGAGATGTGTATATATATGAAAAACACACTGTACTGTACAATGCATACATTCTTATTATTAAAAAATGTCCCATCTTACAGGCACAGCGTCGACTTCCAATTGGATGACGACCTCAGCAGGTACCCTCTTACTTCTTGCTTTTGTTCAGACTGTCTTATGAGAGAATACTGGCCACTAATTACTTTTTTGATCCCATTAATTTGTAGATCTGAGGAAGAGGATCAGCAGGTCAAAATAAAATGCTTCAGGTAATTCTATTTTTACATCAAATTATTGTGCAATCTGTCTTGAAAAGCCTTTGTGGCTTTTGATTGGTCTCATTCACTGTGTAATGTGACTAGCTTTGAAATAAAAACAACTAGAATGACTTTTTTTATGAACTCCAAGTAATTATTTCCCCCCAAAAGAGATACGGTAGGTAGAAATGTCTCTCTGATTTCTGACTGCGCCTGCAGGGAGCCTCATCGACAGATCGAGAAGAGGCGGAGGGATAAGATGAACAACCTCATCGACGAGCTGGCTGCCATGATCCCCGCCTGTCAGCCCATGGCTCGAAAACTTGACAAACTCACTGTCCTGCGGAAGGCCGTGCAACACCTGAAAGCCCTCAGAGGTACCTCTGAACCCACCCGATTATTTAAAATGTCAGCAACGTCTATTCCGATCCATCAAAAAGCTTTTTTTCCCCCTTTTGTTTTCAGCTGGGACGAGCAGCGCCTTTACAAACGGCACCCACAAGCCTTCAATCCTGCCTCAGGATGACCTCAGGCACCTTCTGCTCAGGGTAGGTACTCATGTACGACCCCGATTGGTCCCATGTGATCATTATATACATCTATCTGTGTATTAATATGTCCATTTATCGACCTTTCTACCAGGCTGCGGATGGTTTCCTCTTAATTGTAAGTTGTGACCGGGCTAAAGTCCTGTTCATCTCTGAGTCTGTCTCCAAGATCCTCAACTTTAACCGGGTATGTTGCACTTCTACATCACGCACTCATCTTGCTGCAGTCATCAGCTATAAGTGTTCAAAAGCAGGCCATCCTGCTGGTTCAGCTGGCTGAGATGAAAAACGTTTAACTTAAGTGTTCCCTAATTGGACCTTTTTCTTTTTTCTTCTTCTTGTATTTGAATGTCAATTTGCAGAATGAGGCAAAACAAATGGCATAAACTGAAGAAATGTAGTCAAATTGTATCAGCCCAGTCAACAATATAACTGAAAATATCAATAAATAACAGTAAGTTATGTCATTCAGTGTAAAAAGTGAAAAGGGAATATAGTGGTATACTTAATCCATTCGTATTCTATATCTTACAAAAATATTTATTCCACTGAATTTATCTCTCCTGACTCATTTTATTTCCAGCTCCTTTGTTGTCTTTGCACACACTTAATCAGTTACCTGTTTCCTATGTACTGATGTGTGTAACATCAGTGGAGCAATTTAATGAAGTGTGTGGCTAGCTAGCTTGACCGAAAAACCTACAACGTTAATGTTGGTAGCTAAACAAACTGAGGACCAGCCTGTCCAGCTACCTGTGTAGCTGAAGCTAACTTTCTATATGAATCCATCCCACACCAGCACCTGCTGTGTAGTGAGCGGAGTAGTGTGTAGTGAGCGGAGTAGTGTGTAGTGAGCGGAGTAGTGTGTAGTGAGCTGAGTAGTGTGTAGTGAGCTGAGTAGTGAGCGGAGTAGTGTGTAGTGAGCTGAGTAGTGTGTAGTGAGCGGAGTAGTGAGCGGAGTAGAGTGTAGTGAGCGGAGTAGTGTGTAGTGAGCGCAGTAGTGTGTAGTGAGCGGAGTATTGAGCGGAGTAGTGTGTAGTGAGCGGAGTAGTGAGTAGTGAGCGGAGTAGTGTGTAGTGAACGGAGTAGTGAGCGGAGTAGTGTGTAGTGAACGGAGTAGTGAGCGGAGTAGTGTGTAGTGAGCGGAGTAGTGTGTAGTGAGCTGAGTAGTGAGCTGAGTAGTGTGTAGTGAGCGGAGTAGTGTGTAGTGAGCTGAGTAGTGTGTAGTGAGCTGAGTAGTGTGTAGTGAGCTGAGTAGTGAGCGGAGTAGTGTGTAGTGAGCTGTGTAGTGAGCGGAGTAGTGTGTAGTGAGCTGTGTAGTGAGCGGAGTAGTGTGTAGTGAGCTGAGTAGTGAGCGGAGTAGTGTGTAGTGAGCGGAGTAGTGAGCGGAGTAGTGTGTAGTGAGCGGAGTAGTGTGTAGTGAGCTAAGTAGTGAGCTGAGTAGTGTGTAGTGAGCGGAGTAGTGAGCTGAGTAGTGTGTAGTGAGCGGAGTAGTGAGCGGAGTAGTGTGTAGTGAGCGGAGTAGTGAGCTGAGTAGTGTGTAGTGAGCTAAGTAGTGAGCTGAGTAGTGTGTAGTGAGCGGAGTAGTGAGCTGAGTAGTGTGTAGTGAGCGGAGTAGTGTGTAGTGAGCTAAGTAGTGAGCTGAGTAGTGTGTAGTGAGCGGAGTAGTGAGCTGAGTAGTGTGTAGTGAGCGGAGTAGTGAGCGGAGTAGTGTGTAGTGAGCGGAGTAGTGAGCGGAGTAGTGTGTAGTGAGCTGAGTAGTGAGCGGAGTAGTGTGTAGTGAGCGGAGTAGTGTGTAGTGAGCTGTGTAGTGAGCGGAGTAGTGAGCGGAGTAGTGTGTAGTGAGCTGAGTAGTGTGTAGTGAGCTAAGTAGTGAGCTGAGTAGTGTGTAGTGAGCTGAGTAGTGTGTAGTGAGCTGAGTAGTGAGTGGAGTAGTGTGTAGTGAGCTGTGTAGTGAGCGGAGTAGTGAGCGGAGTAGTGTGTAGTGAGCTGAGTAGTGAGCGGAGTAGTGTGTAGTGAGCGGAGTAGTGTGTAGTGAGCGGAGTAGTGTGTAGTGAGCTGAGTAGTGAGCTGAGTAGTGTAGTGAGCTGGTAGTGTGTAGTGAGCGGAGTAGTGTGTAGTGAGCTGGTAGTGAGGAGTAGTGTGTAGTGAGCTGTGTAGTGAGCGGAGTAGTGTGTAGTGAGCTGAGTAGTGAGCGGAGTAGTGTGTAGTGAGCGGAGTAGTGAGCGGAGTAGTGTGTAGTGAGCTAAGTAGTGAGCTGAGTAGTGTGTAGTGAGCGGAGTAGTGAGGGGAGTAGTGTGTAGTGAGCGGAGTAGTGAGCGGAGTAGTGTGTAGTGAGCGGAGTAGTGAGCTGAGTAGTGTGTAGTGAGCTAAGTAGTGAGCTGAGTAGTGTGTAGTGAGCGGAGTAGTGAGCTGAGTAGTGTGTAGTGAGCGGAGTAGTGTGTAGTGAGCTAAGTAGTGAGCTGAGTAGTGTGTAGTGAGCGGAGTAGTGAGCTGAGTAGTGTGTAGTGAGCGGAGTAGTGAGCGGAGTAGTGTGTAGTGAGCGGAGTAGTGAGCTGAGTAGTGTGTAGTGAGCTGAGTAGTGAGCGGAGTAGTGTGTAGTGAGCGGAGTAGTGAGTGGAGTAGTGTGTAGTGAGCTGTGTAGTGAGCTGTGTAGTGAGCGGAGTAGTGTGTAGTGAGCTGAGTAGTGTGTAGTGAGCTAAGTAGTGAGCTGAGTAGTGTGTAGTGAGCTGAGTAGTGTGTAGTGAGCTGAGTAGTGAGTGGAGTAGTGTGTAGTGAGCTGTGTAGTGAGCGGAGTAGTGAGCGGAGTAGTGTGTAGTGAGCTGAGTAGTGAGCGGAGTAGTGTGTAGTGAGCGGAGTAGTGTGTAGTGAGCGGAGTAGTGTGTAGTGAGCGGAGTAGTGTGTAGTGAGCTGTGTAGTGAGCTGAGTAGTGTGTAGTGAGCGGAGTAGTGTGTAGTGAGCTGAGTAGTGAGCGGAGTAGTGTGTAGTGAGCTGAGTAGTGTGTAGTGAGCGGAGTAGTGAGCGGAGTAGTGTGTAGTGAGCTGAGTAGTGTGTAGTGAGCTGAGTAGTGTGTAGTGAGCGGAGTAGTGTGTAGTGAGCTGAGTAGTGAGCGGAGTAGTGTGTAGTGAGCTGAGTAGTGTGTAGTGAGCGGAGTAGTGAGCGGAGTAGTGTGTAGTGAGCTGAGTAGTGGGTAGTGAGCTGAGTAGTGTGTAGTGAGCGGAGTAGTGAGCTGAGTAGTGTGTAGTGAGCTGAGTAGTGAGCGGAGTAGTGTGTAGTGAGCTGAGTAGTGTGTAGTGAGCTGAGTAGTGAGCTGAGTAGTGTGTAGTGAGCGGAGTAGTGTGTAGTGTGTAGTGAGCTGAGTAGTGTGTAGTGAGCTGAGTAGTGAGCTGAGTAGTGTGTAGTGAGCTGAGTAGTGTGTAGTGAGCTGAGTAGTGAGCTGAGTAGTGTGTAGTGAGCTGAGTAGTGAGCTGAGTAGTGTGTAGTGAGCTGAGTAGTGTGTAGTGAGCTGAGTAGTGAGCTGAGTAGTGTGTAGTGAGCGGAGTAGTGAGCGGAGTAGTGAGCTGAGTAGTGTGTAGTGAGCTGAGTAGTGTGTAGTGAGCGGAGTAGTGTGTAGTGAGCTGAGTAGTGAGCGGAGTAGTGTGTAGTGAGCTGAGTAGTGAGCTGAGTAGTGTGTAGTGAGCGGAGTAGTGAGCTGAGTAGTGTGTAGTGAGCTGAGTAGTGAGCTGAGTAGTGTGTAGTGAGCGGAGTAGTGTGTAGTGAGCGGAGTAGTGAGCTGAGTAGTGTGTAGTGAGCGGAGTAGTGAGCTGAGTAGTGAGCTGAGTAGTGTGTAGTGAGCGGAGTAGTGTGTAGTGAGCGGAGTAGTGAGCTGAGTAGTGTGTAGTGAGCGGAGTAGTGAGCTGAGTAGTGAGCGGAGTAGTGTGTAGTGAGCTGAGTAGTGAGCTGAGTAGTGTGTAGTGAGCTGAGTAGTGAGCTGAGTAGTGTGTAGTGAGCGGAGTAGTGTGTAGTGAGCGGAGTAGTGAGCTGAGTAGTGAGCTGAGTAGTGAGCGGAGTAGTGTGTAGTGAGCGGAGTAGTGAGCTGAGTAGTGTGTAGTGAGCTGAGTAGTGAGCTGAGTAGTGTGTAGTGAGCGGAGTAGTGAGCTGAGTAGTGAGCGGAGTAGTGTGTAGTGAGCTGAGTAGTGAGCTGAGTAGTGTGTAGTGAGCGGAGTAGTGTGTAGTGAGCGGAGTAGTGAGCTGAGTAGTGTGTAGTGAGCGGAGTAGTGAGCTGAGTAGTGAGCGGAGTAGTGTGTAGTGAGCTGAGTAGTGAGCTGAGTAGTGTGTAGTGAGCTGAGTAGTGAGCTGAGTAGTGTGTAGTGAGCGGAGTAGTGAGCTGAGTAGTGTGTAGTGAGCGGAGTAGTGAGCTGAGTAGTGTGTAGTGAGCTGAGTAGTGAGCTGAGTAGTGTGTAGTGAGCGGAGTAGTGTGTAGTGAGCGGAGTAGTGAGCTGAGTAGTGAGCTGAGTAGTGTGTAGTGAGCGGAGTAGTGAGCTGAGTAGTGAGCTGAGTAGTGTGTAGTGAGCGGAGTAGTGAGCTGAGTAGTGTGTAGTGAGCTGAGTAGTGAGCGGAGTAGTGTGTAGTGAGCTGAGTAGTGTGTAGTGAGCTGAGTAGTGAGCTGAGTAGTGTGTAGTGAGCGGAGTAGTGTGTAGTGTGTAGTGAGCTGAGTAGTGTGTAGTGAGCTGAGTAGTGAGCTGAGTAGTGTGTAGTGAGCTGAGTAGTGTGTAGTGAGCTGAGTAGTGAGCTGAGTAGTGTGTAGTGAGCTGAGTAGTGAGCTGAGTAGTGTGTAGTGAGCTGAGTAGTGAGCTGAGTAGTGTGTAGTGAGCTGAGTAGTGAGCTGAGTAGTGTGTAGTGAGCTGAGTAGTGAGCTGAGTAGTGTGTAGTGAGCTGAGTAGTGAGCTGAGTAGTGTGTAGTGAGCGGAGTAGTGAGCTGAGTAGTGTGTAGTGAGCGGAGTAGTGAGCTGAGTAGTGTGTAGTGAGCTGAGTAGTGTGTAGTGAGCGGAGTAGTGAGCTGAGTAGTGTAACAAAACAGTAGTGAGCTGAGTAGTGTGTAGTGAGCGGAGTAGTGAGCTGTTGTTTTGCTTTTGCAGGGCCAACAATTTCTGAGCTTTATACATTTTGGTCAGTGTGGGGATTGGCATCCAGACATGATAACCACACCTGCTCTACATTCCTGACCACATTTTCCAGCTTTGAGACGGACTGAAGGCAAGCAGAGAGCAATGGAGATTAAACCCAAAGAACAGCGTCTGACACCATGTAATCTGACACCATGTCTGCAGGCAGCACGTGTTATCTTGGGGCTTACCAGTAACCCTGGACTGGATACATGCTGCAGCAACTCTCTAGTAGTGCAGATGGATTTACTCACTGTATATACAATAAGCTGTATGACGGCAACAATTAAGCAACTGGTCGCTAGACTATGAAGACAAATCAAATAAAACCTAGATATTAAAGTTGTATAAATGGGTGCATGTCATTTGCATTCACAGTTTGAGCTGACTGGGCAGAGCTTGTTCGACTTCATCCACCCCAAAGACATCAATAAGGTGAAGGAGCAGCTGTCGTCTTCGGAGTACCCTCGCCAACGCCTCATTGATGCTGCCAGTAAGTCTGTCGCTTTGCCGGGTCTGAGAAACAACTAAAGCCGTAACACGATGTGAAAGGGTCTGAGACGACTGAGAGGTGACGACTAATACTATAGGATCTTTCTGTGTGCAGCTGGGGCTCAGGTCCAGGTGGATGCCCCCGTCAGGCCGCCCCACCTGTCCACCGGGGCCCGGAGATCCTTCTTCTGTCGGATGAAGCACAGTCGGGTGGCGGGGAAGCAAGAGGACAAACACTTGCTGCCCTGTACTCCCAAAAAGAAAGGTGGGTTCGATGATGTCGTTGCGACCTCATCATCGGGGAAATGTGGGTTTTAGAAACAAGTCGGTTCAATCGGAGACACTTATGTGAAGGAACTGAACATTTATCCGTGCAGCAGCAAAGCTTCTGCTTTGACTTCCCCATAATTAATGCATTCATGAACATTAAATATAAATTGAACAACAAAAATACAACGGATGAGTAGGATGTTTGGGTGATGGAAGGAACGGCATTTCCGCGAGTGTATCAGCTGAGTAAGAGTAAGTATGAGCCTGCTTGAATTTGATATGTTGTGACAAGTCAGCTGCTGTTTGAGCCAATGATTGGGAAGCATGAATGATTGGGAAGCATGAATGAAACACCAAAACAATTCAGTCTATTCCACCTAAACTTGCACAATGCTACTCTGAGGTTGTAGGACTGCTGATTATTCTTATTGTAAAATAAAGCTTTCTTTTAGATAAATATGCACAGGTAGAGACAAAAACCATGACTTCCCTTCAGTTCACATGACCACTAGAAACAGTCATGTATTTAAAAAAAATTAGAATTTGGGAGGTGTTCAAACATAAAAAAAAAAAAAGTGGTCAAATATCAACACAGCATTTAAGCTATCGCCTCTAGATTTATTTGCATTTGCGTTCACATTTTCATATCAATTGAACCCTCGATGACTTAACTGACACTGAGGTCAGTAAACCCCACTCGTTTGCTACTTGAGGCTCGGTAAATCTAATCTCTGAAATGATTTCTAAATACTGCTGGAGCCATGTCTGTTATCTTCAAAGCCATTTTGACCGTATTATCGTAGTGATATGGGAGTATGTAGGTACACAGAGAAAAACACTGATCCTCTCAAAACCCCTCGCTCCTGTGGAACAGCGCTATTACCCCGCTCTTTCTCGAGAGCACTTTAGCAGAGAGGAAAACCGTGTGTGTGTGTGTGTGTGTGTGTGTGTGTGTGTTTATATGTATGTCCATATATATACATACTCCGTAGGGTGGCCGGGCTCAGCCTTAGAGATAGGGTAAGGAGATGAGTTTCCTCTGTAGGGCTCGGCCTTAGAGATAGGGTAAGGAGATGAGTTTCCTCTGTAGGGTGGCCGGGCTCAGCCTTAGAGATAGGGTAAGGAGATGAGTTTCCTCTGTAGGTTGGCCGGGCTCAGCCTTAGAGATAGGGTAAGGAGATGAGTTTCCTCTGTAGGGTGGCCGGGCTCAGCCTTAGAGATAGGGTAAGGAGATGAGTTTCCTCTGTAGGGTGGCCGGGCTCAGCCTTAGAGACAGGGTAAGGAGATGAGTTTCCTCTGTAGGGTGGCCGGGCTCAGCCTTAGAGATAGGGTAAGGAGATGAGTTTCCTCTGTAGGGTGGCCGGGCTCAGCCTTAGAGATGGGGTAAGGAGATGAGTTTCCTCTATATGGGCTCAGCCTTAGAGATAGGGTAAGGAGATGAGTTTCCTCTGTAGGGTGGCCGGGCTCAGCCTTAGAGATAGGGTAAGGAGATGAGTTTCCTCTGTAGGGTGGCCGGGCTCAGCCTTAGAGATGGGGTAAGGAGATGAGTTTCCTCTGTAGGGCTCAGCCTTAGAGATAGGGTAAGGAGATGAGTTTCCTCTGTAGGGCTCAGCCTTAGAGATAGGGTAAGGAGATGAGTTTCCTCTGTAGGGCTCAGCCTTAGAGATAGGGTAAGGAGATGAGTTTCCTCTGTAGGGTGGCCGGGCTCAGCCTTAGAGATAGGGTAAGGAGATGAGTTTCCTCTGTAGGGTGGCTGGGCTCAGCCTTAGAGATAGGGTAAGGAGATGAGTTTCCTCTGTAGGGTGGTTGGGCTCAGCCTTAGAGATAGGGTAAGGAGATGAGTTTCCTCTGTAGGGTGGTTGGGCTCAGCCTTAGAGATAGGGTAAGGAGATGAGTTTCCTCTGTAGGGCTCAGCCTTAGAGATAGGGTAAGGAGCTCGGACATCAGGAGGGAACTTGGAGTTGAGGCGCTACTCCTTCGTATTGAAAGGAGTCAGCTGAGGTGGTTCTAATCAGGATGCCTCCTGGACGCCTCCTGTTAGAGGTTTTCCAGGCACGCCCACCTGGTAGGAGGCCCCGGGGAAGACCCAGGACACGCTGGAGGGATTATATCTCCCAGCTGTCCTAGGAACGCCTCAGGATCCCCCAGAATGAGCTGGAACGTGTTGCGGGTGACAGGGAAGCCTGGGTCAGCCTGCTGGGCTGCTGCCACCGCGACCCGACCCCGGATAAGAGGATGAAAATGGATGGGTGTGTGTGTGTGTGTGTGTGTGTGTGTGTGTGTGTGTGTGTGTGTGTGTGTGTGTGTGTGTGTGTGTGTGTGTGTGTGTGTGTGTGTGTGCGGTGTGTGTGTGTGTGTGTGTGTGTGTGTGTGTGTGTGTGTGTGTGTGTGTGTGTGTGTGTGTGTGTGTGTGTGTGTGTGTGTGTGTGTGTGTATATTTCATTCAAGTTCTGGACCATGAACAAAAACTACTCTTGTTTCTGTAGCTGCTTATTTAAGGGAATCATGAAATACTGATACTTGTTTCCCACTTCAGACACTATTTCCTGTGATAGATTAATTTTGAGCAAACAATTGTACTGTTTCTTGTTAAAATGGCCACAAATATTACTTTTCCTAAAGAGTTTGAATGATAATTTTTTTCCCAAATAGATGCCACAATAGAAAACCAAACACGTAGTCCTTCACAGGAAGTATGTCAGTGTTGCAACATCGTATAACCACAAAGTAAGAACATGGTCCAAACCCCACTTACTGTCAGCCCAGTTGTGGTGACAGAAAAAGGAGGTGTAGCGCCACACAGTGGCTGATATCAACAACTGCACTGAACCAAATGTGCAAAATCCGCAGCTGGAAATAGTCCCTGACAAATGCACTATTCACTCCTGCCTTAGTTGAAACTACAGTGCCCAGCTGTCTAAGGACATTCTTTAGCCTTTAAAATTGTTTTTATAAATTATTTGTGACCCATCGTTAAAGATTTCCTTAGTTCTTTAACAAGTTTAACACTATAACAGACCCTAAATGGCCAGAAGATAACTTATACACACTTATCTACCAAGGGGTCCTGACATATTTCCTTAAAGAAATCTGATGATGTTTTTTTTTTATTATTATTATTATTATTTTTTGGCCATTAATGACTATTTGATTTAATTGATTTTTAAGTGCAATTTTGCAGACCGTAATCAAAACTTAAAAAAAAAACTGTTTTTGTGCCCACAGACGCTTACAGGTACTGTACCCTCCACTGCACTGGATACATGCGGAGTTGGCCGAGCAGCCAGCTGGACTCGGAGGGTGACGCCGAGAAGGAAACCTCAAACCTGACCTGCCTGGTGACGGTGTGCCGCCTCCTCACCCAAGTGCCCAACCAGCCTTCCAAAGACCTCAACATCAAGCCCTCTGAGTTCGTCACCCGCTGTGCCATCGACGGAAAGTTCACTTTTGTAGAACAACAGTGAGTTTCCCCCGATTCGAACCCCTCCATCTGCACTCGTAACCATTTATCTTCCCGTCGGGAGTCATGGATTTGTTTCCGCTGAGAAAGGAATGGCAGAGTTGTGGCGAGGAGGCCTCAGAGCACAGCCAGAGTTTTGTATAATCCTTTTCTGTCTTTGCCATTGTTTCTCAGAAGGAGCTATGCATCTCGACAGCATCGCATGAAAATCTCTTCTCATTTTTTTGGGAAGTAATTTCATTCCACAAGTATAGCGAATGACGTATATTCCGCATACGTGTGACTGCTGAATGTCACACGTGTAGAGGCTCACTCACTCAGCATTCCATCTCCACTCGTCACTGTTTTGTGAACCAACGTCACAAGAGACGGAGCAGGCCAGAGTAACTGAACTCCCTCTGCGTCCTCCTCTTTTTCCCCCAGAGCCACGACAGTCATCGGTTATTTGCCGCAGGAAGTTCTCGGCACGTCGTGTTACGAGTACTTCCACCAGGACGACCTGCGGCACCTCGCGGAGAAACACAGGCAAGGTGATGGAAAGCAAACGCAGTTGGCAACTTTAACCCTAAATCCAATTTCAATTGAGAACTCAATTGAGACGATGTACCCTAAAACAAGATGTGTGTTTGGGAATAAATGTGGCACTTGTGTGTTTTTGTTGTGGAGAAGCTCATGAAATTGACCCTCTTTACTGTTTTCTGTTGTAACACTCGTGTCAAATCTCTTAGCAGTTCTTCGAAGCAAAGAGAAGATGGAGACGCAGTGCTACAAGTTCAAAACGAAATACGGCTCCTACGTTTCCCTCCAAAGTCAGTGGTTTAGTTTCACAAATCCATGGACCAAAGAAGTTGAGTTTATCGTGTCTTCAAACAGGGTTGTCTCGTGAGTATTGATTCATCCATGAAGATGTTGACTGTGTGTTACCTGCCTCAGATACAAAGTCCCAATCGGAGGGAATGTGTTGTCACAAACTCCTCAGCTCCCGCTTTTCACTCATGTTTTACAGCCGCACAAACAATTAGATCTTTAGAGCAAAGATACAGTTTTCACGACACTGATTGTCCAAAAGCTTTGTTTCTGTGCTGATTACATGCACACTGTGCTTCTCATCATGTCCCTGTAGCACAGCTTTAAAATACAGTTTATTAATGGACTTGAATAGCAGCATAAATACTCCTTTGCACCAGCAGGGGGCCTGGTCACACAAAAGATGAGGAGGCAGTCGGCTCAAAAGCACTTCAGGGTAAGAAATGCATTCCGTGTAGTCACACAGGCATTTATCTCTTGTGTGAGTTTATTATTTTATTTTTTTTACATAACAGTTGATTCTACTGTCTTCTTATTCCCCAGAGGACACAAAGCAGTTACCCATAATTCCCGGCCTTTCCAGCGGTGTGGGCACAATGATCTACGCGGGCAGCATAGGGACCCAAATCGCAAATGAGCTCATCGACTCCTACAGGTGCATTGTGTGAATATATGTATGAGATTGGAGGAGAAGACGACATCTTTTTAGAGCCTACGGAGCAATGGGTTAAAAGTTGACATGAGTAAATGCAGCGGCATGCCGGGGGAGGGTACATCAAATAGGGATAGGATATAAATGAGGTGATTAAATTCCTGCTGTGTTCCCACCTGTTTCTAAACAGGATGAACTCCTCTCCATCAAGCGGAGCTTCCAGTCCGTTTGGCCCGGCTCAGGAGAAATGCCCACTGGTTTCCTCACAAACCAGCAACAGTGTGAGTGTCCTCTTCACCACAACAGCACATTATCTTGGAGGCAAATGACACTAGTCTTTTATTTCATAATGTTTCGTAATGTCCATCCGTCCGCACAAACGTCCATCTGGACTCAACGGTGAACTGATTAGAATTCAGAGGCCAAAGGTCAAAGTCACAGCGACCTCACAAAAACTAATATTTGGCCAATTTCACACGAGCATCTAACAGGATAAAAAGTGATGACATGTATGTAAACTGCTACAAGACTGGTTGATGGAGGAAAGCCACCATGAGGCGGTCCTTTTTATGAGCAAATGTCAAGTCATTCCATAATCGGTGTTCATGATGACCTCCTGCTCAAGGTATATAAACTTTTACTCAAATATTGACTTCCATTTTCTGATACTTTAAACCTCTACCTCATTAGGCATGTCTTGTGTTTTCTCCTTGTTCTATTGTCAATTTTAGTGGCATAAGGAAGTTGGCTTCAAATTCATGCCAATGGTGTTTGTATGGAAATATATTTTTGACGTGTCATTTTATGCTAATGTTGATGCTGTGTGTTATTTGTATGCAAATCCAAACTAGTTGCTCGTACACGCAAACTAATGTCGACATAGAGAGTTCTGGTGCTGCAGGCGCGTCATGTGGAAGCAGCTGGCAGGGGACCAGACAATTGATTGAGTTCACCACCTCATATAACAGTAATATAAAGCACTGTCGCTCGTAATAGGATGATTCCATCGTACTTGTAATTTAACTAAAGTAATGATTTGAGTTGTATTTCTACGACAGCATGGTCCTTATAGCGCAAGTCTTATTCAAATGTTAGACATACTCGAATTTGCTATTTTCAGATTAGTCAGCGGCTCCGTCTCCGTTTTGTTTTCCTGGGTTTGATTGCACACTCCAGTGGAGAAGAGTGAAACATGAGGCCCTGTGCAGTGTTGTGACGTCACACGATGTGTTCCAGGCGTCCAGCAGAGAGGAGGCAGCCGGCAGCTCCTCACAGTCCCAGTCTGACTCGAGGACAGCGGCGGGCGCCGGCAGTGCAACTTCTGAAAGTTCAGGTACTATCAGCAGGATAATCAGGAATCTACCAGCTTCTCTCTACTATCTGTGCAACATAGAAGAAGAAATGTGCCGCTCTCTCAAAAAAACTTGTCCGAAGGCTTCAAAAAGACCTTTAAACATTTTACAATGAAACTCCTGCAGTCTTTGTATTGTTGACCCCACCCACCATTTCACAGCTGCTGGCCCTTGATCAGCAGGTGATTCAATGAGGTGATCCAAAATGTTCCCTGTAATTTAAACAACACTTTAATCCTTGATCATTTTTACAATCCTAGAATGTGTTTATTCAAAACGATATCCCACAACGTCCGTGCATTTTTTTCCCCCCTAAAGTTTGCTTTCCTTTGTCCTGTTCCCCCCAGGCGAGCCGTCCCAGCTGGACTTGGACAGCATGGTGGTGCCGGGCCTGAGCAGCTTCAGCAGCGACGAGGCAGCCATGGCGGTCATCATGAGCTTGCTGGAGACGGATGTGAACATGGGTCAATCTGGGGACTTTGAGGACTTACACTGGCCTTTCTAGGGGGCGCACGGACTTTAAGCTCTCACACGCGCCTGTGTCGCTCTCTCGGCCGTCCACTTGTTCCTCCGGTGGCCGACTGAGCCGGCCTTGCGCAATTGAACCCACTGGACTCGTACCAAAGGCCGAGACGTGTCGTGCTTGAGAGAGCCTAACAAGAGTTGAGAGGAATTCTTGTTGCTGTGATCACCTTGTTGCCCCCCCTGCCCCTCCCCCCTCCCCCACTCCCTCGGCTCTCGCGTCCAGGAATGTGAGGTTAAAGTACCCGGAGCCTGTTCAGTGTCTTCCTCAGTGACACTTCAGCTTAAACCCAGACTTTCCACAGCGCAGAAGGATTTATCCATTTGCTCTGCTTTCCCCCGTGAGTGACCGCGGGCTGGAGGAGAATCAGAATCCTGCCATGTGCAGTGCTGCTAGAGAAACTCCTCAAACATTTTGACATCTGCCAAACCCCGTGATGAACTGCATGTTTCTCAGGACATTGTTCTATTTTTTTTTTTAAGCTGTTTGTTTTTTAAAGGTCTCCTCCGGACACACCAGTAAGAACTGAAGGCTAAAAAGAACATCGATCCCTTTTCCTCTTTATGGAGAATTAAAAACTCATGAAATATGCGTTAGGCATTGCACCACACTCACCACCACTAGGTAGATTATTGGAAGATTATAGCGCTCACTAGCATACAAACCACATTAACCGTTTCTTTTAAAATAATTCCAGATGATTCAAATGTCCTTGTGATTTTTGTCAGCACACAATTTTACTAGCTCGCTTAAAATTGCGAAACAACTTTAATGAGTGCTAACACTATCAAACTCAACCACGGAAATGTGTTTTAAGGCGAAATCTTTACCATGGGAACTGTTTTTAATGAAATGAATACTTGAATATTGACTCCTGTTTACAGTTTTGGTCCCAGGATAAATAGTTGTTGTGGAAATAGGCTCTGCATTACAATACACTGTTACAATGTGCATTTGAAGCATAGATCCAGCATGTCATAGTGACTCAGCAGTGAGAACAGGTCAACAAGATAAAGATAGAAGCAAAAGCTACAGATCAGTGTGCACCACCACGTCGCCTGGCGATCCAGACAGACGACAATGAAATGACGGAACAACACTGTTCCTGCAAAGCCGGGTAGGTCTTTATTCACTTTGCACTGTGCAATCATTAAAGAGCAAAAGCAGCATGTGTATACATTCAGTAGTATGTGTGAGGGGAGGGACTTAACGAAGGATCAACTCTGTCTGTGAGCTCCTCGGAAAATAGGAGGAAGATGAAACTGAACATTACATCTTTTAGTTTGTAAATTGAACCACTTGATGCAACCTTCACTGAAAATTAATTACTTTTTTTTATATATATATATATATAGCTGCACAATGATTGGCTACCAGTTGTGCTGTCCCAAACAACAACAGCCTAGGTGAAACTCGCAACCATTAAGTTAAAATCCACAATATTAGTATGGGGGGAAAAACAAGTTTTTTGAGGTCTTTGGGGTAAAGTGTCTGATTTCAAATTCAATATGCAATTAAGGAGTGAGCTCTAGTATGTCTATACTGTGTTCACATATTTATTGTACTCCAGACATTACTGTGAAGGTAATCCATTGTGCACTGAACTCCTGGGAAGATATGGATGGTCCAGTTGTGGATGGGAGAATGTTTTCCAGTGGTAACGAGGGACAAGCCAACATGTTCTTAGGCTGTGTCATGTCTTACGTTCTCCTTATCCTTCCTGTTGGCCCCAAAATGCTATTTGAACAGCCTTACACTGCACAGAAATTAGCCATAGTATTTGTATTGCCAGGGAGACGGTACTATTGCAGTCCATCTATGTCTGAATGTCCCATTACCGCAACAGCCTCTTATAAACATCCCTATACTGACAGCTATTCTGGATCAATTCAGTTGTTGGGTGTCTTTTTATATTCGTTGTCAAAATCAAAGCGCAAAATGAAGAACTCATCAGTGGAGAGGCAGAACAGAGAGAAAAGTAAAAAAAAGGCCGACGCAATGAGCCAACCGACATGTTGAAGTTTGAACAAGGGTTGTGGCCAGGATCAGGAATGATTACATTGTCAAAGTATTTATTTTCTGATGACCTTCACTTTGGTAAACGGCAGTCATCTGTGGTTTTACTTTTAAACTCCGTGACGGGCCTCTTTACGGCACCTGAAAACTCTGGTTGTATCACTGGTTCCTCTAATCTTGAAAGCATAATGTGATTGTGTTGCCTTGAGCACGTGTTTCTGACAAGGTTCAATTGTAAATCAACCGTTATGTGCTCTCTTTGGCTTGGAAGCAAAACTATTGGACAATATTTGCTGCCGCCATCAAAGCCATTTGTAATGGACACTACAGCACATTGAACATGTCCTACTATGAAAAGACAAAATGTCTGATATTTGTATGTTAAAATTGTTGTTGATGTATCTGCTGTAACGAGGAATGGAGGTTGAAGTCTTTAAAAATAAAAAAAAGTCATAAATGCTCCAAGTTCTATTTAGTCTTTACCACAATTACAATGTTGTCATATCATGTTGAGTAGCTGTTGTTTCTGCCAGAGGCAGGAATATTGTGCATATCAGCTATATAAAGTATTTCCTCAGTGAAGCAATGCTGAGATAAAAAGGAACAAACAAGGAGCACAAATCATTTATTTCAAAAATATTTATTGAACAGAGTTGTTGGCCTTTACACGATGCATTAAAATCAAACGTGCAGGAAGTATGAATCACTCTCACGTCACTTATAAAAGATTAGATACTGCTTTAAGAAACATGGCTGTTCATTCATATTGGAATCACATGGGTGTTTAAAAATTCTGGAATATATATAAAGAATCTCTATTTATACACCTAATAATGCAGATTCACAGAAATTGAATGCACACAGAAAAAGATTGGAACATGTAAATGCTTCCAAGCAAATCTGTAAAGGAAGACCCTGATTTTGTCAGCTTGCAAGCTGTTCCACGATGTTCACAATATAGTATTACAGTGGCTACGGTTTGTACTAACAATAGAAAGGTTGGCCATAGCAATTAGAGATAATCGAAATGTAGTAGATGTCGTTTTTTGTTTTTAGACTAAAATCTGACCTTGTGCTGATGATATTGTACATTTTTCCACAGATTTGGAATACCTCCATAACATCCATTAATGATCTGTAACCACTTGTCCTGGAGCCGATCCCAGCTGACATTGGGCGAACCCGGGCAACGCACTGGACATGTCACCTAACCATCAAATAACCTAACCTGCATGACTGTGGACTGTGGGCGTAAGCTGGGGAACCCGGTGAGAACCCAGGCTATCATAGGGAGAACCCAGGCTGTCATAGGGAGAACATAGGTTGTCATAGGGAGAACCCAGGCTGTCATAGGGAGAACCCAGACTGTCATAGGGAGAACATAGGCTGTTATAGGGAGAACATAGGCTGTCATAGGGAGAACCCAGGCTGTCATAGGAAGAGAACCCAGGCTGTCATAGGGAGAACCCAGGCTATCATAGGGAGAACATAGGCTGTCATAGGGAGAACCCAGGCTGTCATAGGGAGAACATAGGCTGTCATAGGGAGAACCCAGGCTGTCATAGAGAGAACATAGGCTGTCATAGGGAGAACCCAGGCTGTCATAGGGAGAACATAGGCTGTCATAGGGAGAACCCAGGCTGTCTTAGGGAGAACATAGGCTGTTATAGGGAGAACATAGGCTGTCATAGGGAGAACATAGGCTGTCATAGGGAGAACATAGGCTGTCATAGGGAGAACCCAGAGCTGTCATAGGGAGAACCCAGGCTGTCATAGGGAGAGAACATAGGCTGTCATAGGGAGAACATAGGCTGTCATAGGAAGAGAACCCAGGCTGTCATAGGGAGAACATAGGCTGTCATAGGGAGAACATAGGCTGTCATAGGGAGAACATAGGCTGTCATAGGGAGAACCCAGGCTGTCATAGGGAGAACATAGGCTGTCATAGGGAGAACATAGGCTGTCATAGGGAGAACCCAGGCTGTCATAGGGAGAACCCAGGCTGTCATAGGGAGAACATAGGCTGTCATAGGGAGAACCCAGGCTGTCATAGGAAGAGAACCCAGGCTGTCATAGGGAGAACCCAGGCTGTCATAGGGAGAACATAGGCTGTCATAGGGAGAATATAGGCTGTCATAGGGAGAACATAGGCTGTCATAGGGACAACATAGGCTGTCATAGGGAGAACCCAGGCTGTCATAGGGAGAACCCAGGCTGTCATAGGAAGAGAACCCATGCTGTCATAGGGAGAACATAGGCTGTCATAGGGAGAACATAGGCTGTCATAGGGAGAACCCAGGCTGTCATAGGGAGAACATAGGCTGTCATAGGGAGAACATAGGCTGTCTTAGGGAGAACCCAGGCTGTCATAGGGAGAACCCAGGCTGTCATAGGGAGAACATAGGCTGTCATAGGGAGAACCCAGGCTGTCATAGGAAGAGAACCCAGGCTGTCATAGGGAGAACCCAGGCTTTCATAGGGAGAACATAGGCTGTCATAGGGACAACCCAGGCTGTCATAGGGAGAACATAGGCTGTCATAGGGAGAACCCAGGCTGTCATATGCAGAACCCAGGCTGTCATAGGAAGAGAACATAGGCTGTCATAGGGAGAACCCAGGCTGTCATAGGGAGAACATAGGCTGTCATAGGAAGAGAACCCAGGCTGTCATAGGGAGAACCCAGGCTGTCATAGGGAGAACCCAGGCTGTCATAGGGAGAACATAGGCTGTCATAGGGAGAACCCAGGCTGTCATAGGAAGAGAACCCAGGCTGTCATAGGGAGAACATAGGCTGTCATAGGGAGAACATAGGCTGTCATAGGGAGAACCCAGGCTGTCATAGGGAGAACATAGGCTGTCATAGGGAGAACATAGGCTGTCATAGGGAGAACATAGGCTGTCATAGGGAGAACCCAGGCTGTCATAGGGAGAACATAGGCTGTCATAGGGAGAACATAGGCTGTCTTGGGGAGACCCAGGCTGTCATAGGGAGAACATAGGCTGTCATAGGGAGAACCCAGGCTGTCATAGGGAGAACATAGGCTGTCATAGGGAGAACATAGGCTGTCTTGGGGAGAACCCAGGCTGTCATAGGGAGAACATAGGCTGTCATAGGGAGAACCCAGGCTGTCATAGGGAGAACATAGGCTGTCATAGGGAGAACCCAGGCTGTCTTAGGGAGAACCCAGGCTGTCATAGGGAGAACATAGGCTGTCATAGGGAGAACATAGGCTGTCATAGGGACAACATAGGCTGTCATAGGGAGAACCCAGGCTGTCATAGGGAGAACCCAGGCTGTCATAGGGAGAACATAGGCTGTCATAGGGAGAACCCAGGCTGTCATAGGAAGAGAACCCAGGCTGTCATAGGGAGAACCCAGGCTGTCATAGGGAGAACCCAGGCTGTCATAGGGAGAACATAGGCTGTCATAGGGAGAACCCAGGCTGTCATAGGGAGAACATAGGCTGTCATAGGGAGAACATAGGCTGTCATAGGGAGAACCCAGGCTGTCATAGGGAGAACATAGGCTGTCATAGGGAGAACCCAGGCTGTCATAGGAAGAGAACCCAGGCTGTCATAGGGAGAACCCAGGCTGTCATAGGGAGAACATAGGCTGTCATAGGGAGAATATAGGCTGTCATAGGGAGAACATAGGCTGTCATAGGGACAACATAGGCTGTCATAGGGAGAACCCAGGCTGTCATAGGGAGAACCCAGGCTGTCATAGGAAGAGAACCCATGCTGTCATAGGGAGAACATAGGCTGTCATAGGGAGAACATAGGCTGTCATAGGGAGAACCCAGGCTGTCATAGGGAGAACATAGGCTGTCATAGGGAGAACATAGGCTGTCTTAGGGAGAACCCAGGCTGTCATAGGGAAACCCAGGCTGTCATAGGGAGAACATAGGCTGTCATAGGGAGAACCCAGGCTGTCATAGGAAGAGAACCCAGGCTGTCATAGGGAGAACCCAGGCTGTCATAGGGAGAACATAGGCTGTCATAGGGACAACCCAGGCTGTCATAGGGAGAACATAGGCTGTCATAGGGAGAACCCAGGCTGTCATATGCAGAACCCAGGCTGTCATAGGAAGAGAACATAGGCTGTCATAGGGAGAACCCAGGCTGTCATAGGGAGAACATAGGCTGTCATAGGAAGAGAACCCAGGCTGTCATAGGGAGAACCCAGGCTGTCATAGGGAGAACCCAGGCTGTCATAGGGAGAACATAGGCTGTCATAGGGAGAACCCAGGCTGTCATAGGAAGAGAACCCAGGCTGTCATAGGGAGAACATAGGCTGTCATAGGGAGAACATAGGCTGTCATAGGAAGAGAACCCAGGCTGTCATAGGGAGAACATAGGCTGTCATAGGGAGAACATAGGCTGTCATAGGGAGAACATAGGCTGTCATAGGGAGAACCCAGGCTGTCATAGGGAGAACATAGGCTGTCATAGGGAGAACATAGGCTGTCTTGGGGAGAACCCAGGCTGTCATAGGGAGAACCCAGGCTGTCATAGGGAGAACATAGGCTGTCATAGGGAGAACCCAGGCTGTCATAGGGAGAACATAGGCTGTCATAGGGAGAACATAGGCTGTCTTGGGGAGAACCCAGGCTGTCATAGGGAGAACATAGGCTGTCATAGGGAGAACCCAGGCTGTCATAGGGAGAACATAGGCTGTCATAGGGAGAACCCAGGCTGTCTTAGGGAGAACCCAGGCTGTCATAGGGAGAACATAGGCTGTCATAGGGAGAACATAGGCTGTCATAGGGACAACATAGGCTGTCATAGGGAGAACCCAGGCTGTCATAGGGAGAACCCAGGCTGTCATAGGGAGAACATAGGCTGTCATAGGGAGAACCCAGGCTGTCATAGGAAGAGAACCCAGGCTGTCATAGGGAGAACCCAGGCTGTCATAGGGAGAACATAGGCTGTCATAGGGAGAACCCAGGCTGTCATAGGAAGAGAACCCAGGCTGTCATAGGGAGAACATAGGCTGTCATAGGGAGAACATAGGCTGTCATAGGAAGAGAACCCAGGCTGTCATAGGGAGAACATAGGCTGTCATAGGGAGAACATAGGCTGTCATAGGGAGAACATAGGCTGTCATAGGGAGAACCCAGGCTGTCATAGGGAGAACATAGGCTGTCTTGGGGAGAACCCAGGCTGTCATAGGGAGAACATAGGCTGTCATAGGGAGAACCCAGGCTGTCATAGGGAGAACATAGGCTGTCATAGGGAGAACCCAGGCTGTCTTAGGGAGAACCCAGGCTGTCATAGGGAGAACATAGGCTGTCATAGGGAGAACATAGGCTGTCATAGGGACAACATAGGCTGTCATAGGGAGAACCCAGGCTGTCATAGGGAGAACCCAGGCTGTCATAGGGAGAACATAGGCTGTCATAGGGAGAACCCAGGCTGTCATAGGAAGAGAACCCAGGCTGTCATAGGGAGAACCCAGGCTGTCATAGGGAGAACCCAGGCTGTCATAGGGAGAACATAGGCTGTCATAGGGAGAACCCAGGCTGTCATAGGAAGAGAACCCAGGCTGTCATAGGGAGAACATAGGCTGTCATAGGGAGAACATAGGCTGTCATAGGAAGAGAACCCAGGCTGTCATAGGGAGAACATAGGCTGTCATAGGGAGAACATAGGCTGTCATAGGGAGAACATAGGCTGTCATAGGGAGAACCCAGGCTGTCATAGGGAGAACATAGGCTGTCATAGGGAGAACATAGGCTGTCTTGGGGAGAACCCAGGCTGTCATAGGGAGAACATAGGCTGTCATAGGGAGAACCCAGGCTGTCATAGGGAGAACATAGGCTGTCATAGGGAGAACCCAGGCTGTCTTAGGGAGAACCCAGGCTGTCATAGGGAGAACATATACAGTCCACACAGAAGGGCTGGCCAGTGGGTTCGAACCACCTCCATACCTAAAAAATAAATGCAATAAAATGTATGGAATTCTTTCTGGTATCAATTTGAAAACAAAACAAAACTATCCTAAAGGTTGTACCCACAGATAATAACAATATTCATGTCTATATATATTTAAAATGTATTACATATGAAGGTATAAAGTTTACAACACAAAATCTTTTGCTCACACATCTATGGAAAATATAACCTTCAAGCATCAATCTCTTGGTTGAAAGATTGTCTTTGCAATCCTTTCTTCATTTGTTATTACCCTTTACTTATAATAGCTTTATTTATATCGCACCTTTCAAAACAAAGTTACAAAGTGCTTCACAATAAAACATGAAAGCAAATAAAAAACATAATCAAACAGGTAAAATAAGATGTCTCTATTAATTAAATGTCTTTCCTTTTTTCCTAAGGCAGCACATTTGTCTTGCTTTAGAGAGATAGAACAGAGGGCCTATGAATACACCAAACGTGGGGAATATCAAAGATAATTCAAAAAGAATACAAAAGACCTTATTAAAAGTCTTATCCCAAAAGTAGAAGACCACAGGAACCAACACCAGGACTGGGAGGTAAGCCATCACTGCAAGCATCACCACGACCAACAGATCACCCACCGCCCGTCTCTTTAGGAGTGACTCAGAGCGGACTTGGTTACCAGTTGTGGTGTGGGCAGGACTTTGCTTCTGCAGTGACCAGATCACTCCCCAAAGGCAGACGAGCACTCGGCAGAAGAGGCAGGAGATGATGATGGAAACAGGCCCATAACAATAGTGAAATTCTGCACTAAACCTGTACAAAAAACAAGGAAATGAAAATGTCAACTTAAAACATTAAATTCCACTTTGGAAGGAAGCTGCTTTCTGTAATTCATCAGTCGGCTTTTTTAAAACCAATTTTATCCTCAAACATGATGTCAGTACAGAGTTTCTATGCCGAACTTTTACTCAACACTTACCTGTGACAAGACAGAAGCACAAGGTGACCGCCCACACCACAGCAGAAACAGCCATTCGGTACTCACACTTCCTCTCAGGTACAGCACAGGGCTGATCACGGCCAGGGAGCGCTCCACACATACAGGCCAGCAGCAGGGGACAGACAGTTGGGATGAACATTCTGAAGATTCGCTTGCCAAATTCAGTGCATGTGTAGTATTGGGATGTTGCCAGATGGTGTCTGAAAAGACAATTACAGGGTTTAGCACTTAGCTATTGCAGTCAAATTTGAAGGCTTTTTTAAAAGCATTTGGACAGGACTAACGTCGAAGGATTGGGTTAGCAAAATCATTTAACTTACTTACTTAAAGAAAATTAAAAATTTAAAAAGTAGGACAAGCAGCTCTTCACATGGAAAAAACTCAGAGATCCACTTTAACATATGTGCAACAGTCCTTATATAGTCCTTTTATTGTCTGGTCTGACCAGCAAGTTACACAGGGAAACTCATCAGTGTGTCTCACAAAACAGGAAGTGCTGGGAGCTTGGTGTTTAAAACACTATGGGGTGTTACTATAATACTGAAGGGGCTGCTTGGCAAATTACTGTAGCTAGGGAACTAACCGCATGCGACATCCTAGCTAGCTGTGACAAGCTAACGCTACTCGGCCATGATAGCCCACCGAGCGGCTGGCAAGTAGGAAGCTATAGCTACCTCAGTCACGAACACAACAAAAAGCCAACAATTTATTCAAGAGACATATTTTACCAGACTTCTGTCTCACAACTGACACACGTCCTTTTGGGTGTGGTTTATACTTTGTCGGGGCAGAGATAACCTATATAACGGTGGATTGTCCAACACAGATGATAATATGACAACCTCTATTTTAGACTGGTTCTCCGTTCACTCAAAGGTCAGCACTGACATGACGGTCTGCAGTTGATCAAAGGTGCAAATTGGCGAGTTCACCTCAGAAAAATCCCGGCAATTCACTGAAATAATTAATTCCAACCCAAAACAAGAAATCTTATCTTTGTGACCAATCTCTGGCAGTGTTCACCTGAATGATTTCTGTCAACAAGTGCGCCTCTCTTAGGTTTGCAAATCAAGTTGAAAGGCATTATAGACCGATAGATAAGATCCATCGCGACAAGATTCAAACCAAGAACCTGAAAGACAAAGGTTTAGACACAAGACGCAGTTTAACATGTTTTTAGTCTTTCTCCAAGGCCAAGCACAACTCTAGCTGGGTCGGATAACCCAACTGAAACTACCTGTTCCATAGCATTGAATACAATACCTCAGAGCGGTTAGAAGTACTGGACCTACCTGCGAGGCCGACAGCGATTTCCTTTTCCTCAGAAACAGCCCAAGCAGTGCAACGTTAGCCACCACCCTAAAAGAATTCTCAAAGAATCAAAGAGAGTGATTATTAACATTTAACGCCTTTACACACCGGGGGTGTTTTCTTGTCTTGTGCGAGTCAATATATTTTTTCCAACTATTGTTTTTGTCATATACTTTTTACGCTGTGGAAAAGCAACTTCATTTGTTTTCCGGAACAATGTTGATTTTTCTGAGCTTTCGCGCCTTTAATAAAGGAATCAACCAATCACGTTGTGTGGAACGGACATATTCAAAACATATTTTGTAAATGAAAATTGTACGTCTTTAAAACTCAGGGATTATTTTGGGAAGTAGGAGAGACTTTGTGCACATTGAGTCACCAACACTGTGGAGCATCCCTGCTAAGTTTTGAGGGAATTTTCAGACTTTCACCAGATGTCGGTTTTGTTCTTTGCTCCCAGGGCCTCAATTGCAGCACGAAGTTGAAACAAACGCATGCAACATAAAGTAACGTGGTAAGTGTTGCCGGAGAGAGCTGCAGCTGTTCAATTCTTTCATTTTTCAAAGTTGTGAGCACTACAAAAAGAAAATTCTGTTCACCTCCTTTGTTTTGAGGTGGAGGCACAAACATAAGAGGGTGATATCTAGTCATTGTAGATACATTTTATGCAGTAAGCCGATGGATCTCAAACATCTTCAATAATTAATTAAAGTAAAATATATAGATAATACATAAATTGCAATCAATCAAATCAAAGCTAAGCACAAAACTCCAACTAACCTCTTTGTTGGTCTTCTTTCTCCTCTCGTTACTCTTGCAGTTCTTGCCCACTTGCAACTGGATGCCCCGAAATATGCAGACACACACATACGCACATGCACAGCTATAGGGCGGACAAAACAAATGAGCAGGTGTTTAGTGTTGATTTTCCACCCTTAATGCAAAGAAGTCTGTCTTTGCAGTACAGGTCATTGACGTTGGCTGCAGTGCGTTCACCACTTGATTTTACTGGCGGTTTTCCATGCTTGTGGTCACTTCTGTCTATATGGGGACAATTCTCATTATCAAAGTTTCAAAGGTTGACAACTCCTTAGAGTTAGCTGTACGTAACGCCTTCGTCCGTTTTATTAATTAATTTTGCATTTTTGTACTGCTTTGAAAAAATTATTAGAATTTGATTGTGCATGTTTTTTGTTGTTGTTTTTCTAACGCTACTGCTACGCTTTAGAGGTGATTTGTTTTATTCAGATTCATTTCTCCAGCCCGGCTTTCATGAAAAATTAATTAAATGTGTTTTGTCTATGGTTTTACTTTTTAAGAAAAATTCTATGAATGCAAATCTACCAAAACTTTTACATTTTTGAACTGTAATACCAGACTGTTGGAGCCCAGTCTGAGTTGGACATGCTTTAGACAGGTCCTCCTCCTTCTCAATAACCAGCCTGTTTACCAGTGTTTCTCACTCGTGATCAGTGTCACAGGAAGCCAGCATCCTTCATCAACTTTCCATTCCTCATGGTTGCATCACACATCTATTACTCAGGTGTAAATATGAGACGAGGCCACGAAGTCCAGTGTAAGCAGACAGACCACTCCATCTTCCTCATGTGTCAGTGCCGCTCTGCAGAATTAGGTCCATCTTCTCCTGAATATCCTGACTGTCCCTCTTTTCTCTCTTCCTTCATTTATGTCCTTCCTTTCTTCCTCTCTGCTGTCAGAATAGCACACATTGAAAAACACATGTTGAACCATGAACTGTTCAACTAAACAAAAGTATCTTTATTCAGCTTAATGGCAGTATTATTATTATTATAATACAACAATTAGTTTACAGTAAAGGTTTAAAATTCCCCCTTCAAAAAGTGTAAAGTGCAGATTTGTTAGTGTGTCTACTCGAGTCCTTCTATAAAAAATAAGACAGGTCACAGCTAGAGTGTAAACTGACTAATGCAACAATAAAGGGGCTCTTAGACAGAGTTCATGATTAAAATGCATGTACATACAGTAGACCATGGTAATGATGAATGTTAATTATTCATTTAAAGATAAATTAAATTAGGAGCAATATCCACATTAGCTGTAAAAGCTGCAGCTGACGTTTCGAGAAACTCAAGCGAATCGGAGTTCATAGGTCGGCATGGTCCAGACGTTTCTCCACCTCGCTGCTCAGACTTCACATGTCAGTGCATTTCTGTGTTTGTAGTCATCAAGGACAAAACAGCAGTCTGACCTCCTTAGATTGCTCTGACTTACACAGATAACCTTAGTTTACATCATGCAAGAGGTTTTACATGATTACTTACTTACTTACTTACTCTCTGAACCTCCCTGTAAGACTTTAATTTAATCAAGTTGTTCTAATTATTTGCAGTTATTATTTGACCCAGCTCAGTTTTCCAGTCATGTATATTCTCCATGTTCCTAAATCCACCATGGGCCCTGAATGACTTTAAACTGACGACCACAAAACATCAATAATTGTGACAGAATGAGTTTCTGCAGTACAGACAGAGAAAAATAAAACCTTTTTCTTTAAAATTTCATTAAAGATTCTGATGAGAACGAAAGGGTCAATTGAAAACGATCACATGTGTCTTTTAAATCCATACAAACAGCACAAAGTTGGCTGCATGCAGTGGCTGCAGCAGCAACGGCCTTTTCTCAGTGTGTTTGCTACCCATAAAGCCATCATCAGTCTGTTTTCTCTACACAGTGTGAGAAAAATACCAGTCAAATACCAGTTAATAATGTCAACACACGTCAGAGTTCAGAATTGCATGTTAAGTCTTTAGCTTTAAAGCAACAACAACAACAAAAATATATATATGTATCTGTCTAGAGTAGATGATGTGGACTTCAGGAAGGCTGATAGGGATCCTTTTCTTAACAATAAACTATTAAAAAACGAACACTGCTGAGAGATTTGAGCTGCCTAAACATTGGCGGCCATCATCAAAGTCCTTTAAGAGCCTTCATATCCTTCATAAATGTCAACGGTTAAACTGCATTAGTACACCTTAAAGTAAAATTTTCTGTTTTCCCTTGTCAGACGGCTACTTGAAGCTGTCTTCTAATTTCTGACGGCTAAAAGAAAGCTAGACGTTCTCCACAGAACTGCTCTTAAAGGGAGCGCAGAAGCAGAAGCAGCAGCAGTTCAGCAAGAATTAAGGACAAGAAACATCTAGAGTGTTCAGTTCCTGCTAAGTCCAAAATACAGGAGAAGTTCAGCAAGCATGCAGTAAAAGAGGAGACTTCTACACTGGTTGCATCTCCAGTTTTGCTTTGCATTTGCAGAACTGGGAGAAAACAGGGATGAGGAGGAGTATCTCCAAAGCTGTCCCTCCAACGTCTTCATCGGGGGAGGGCACAGCGCCCTGTAACTGTGGAAAGTGGGAGGCGTGGCTACTGCCATGGCCGCTGGGGTGTCGGGTTGGGGTTGGGGTAGATGGGCGCCGGTGTCGGGTGGTACGCGGGAACCGCCGTGTTGGGGTGGGGCGGGTACGTCGGCGTGGGGTACTGCGCCATGATGTGAGGCTGACTGTGGGTCGTGTGGGGTGGCGAGGAGGCGGAGGAGGGCAGGTGGAGGTAGAGCGGGGCAGATGGAGCGGAAGGGGCAGAGGGTGCCGTCGGAGTCGCCACCCTCTGCAGGACGACATGTGGGTACAGCTGAGACTCGGAGCGGTAGAGTCCGGGCAGGGAGGCCTTCAGCAAACTCTCCTGACTCCTGTATGAAAGAAAGAAAGAAAGAAAGAAAGAAAGACAGAAAGAAAGAAAGAAAGAAAGAAAGAAAGAAGGTCAACTATCAGCTGAAAGTTAGAACTCATGGTTAGGGGTCAGTGTTAGCCCATCTCTCAAAACCTTTAGACTTCCCTACGCTGTCTGTGGCACTCAGCTCCAAGCCCGTTGGTTCCTACTGAAGACGTCAATCTTTAAAAACAGCTCACAAATATGTAGTTTCATAGAAAACACTGCATTTGTTGGGGACTATTTTCAGCGGTGGATTAGCACACATTTGATGTGAGTATTTACATGAGCAGGGCCGTGTTTATAATATCACACACGCTCGCATGCTGTGATGTGATACACTTCTGGGGCTTTGCACATATTTGGATCTTGGGAACTAGAAATGCGTTGGACTGCATTTCCCATGTGTACTTGCATGTCATAGCACAGGTGTGCTCCATTTGGACCCATTATTAGGCGATAGATCAGCTATTGACAGTCTAGGGACAGAAACCTTCTTTCCTTTTATTTTCATCTCAGCTCAAACACTTCCAAAGGTATTTCCATGAAATACTCCCACGGTGAACTGAATGGATTTGAGCATTTGATATTGTTAGTGAACTACAAGCATCTACAAGACCCCAAGATCACTACAAGCTTTTAAATGAGTCCACTTCCTGGACATGTGGTTCGAGAAAAACTCTAACCACTACTTTATACAGAGATGAAATATAGCGAAACACCCTACTGCTTGCAAATAGCTATCGCCCCACGCTCCTAAAACTAGGTCTACCGAGAGGTTTTTTAGACGAATGTGTTGACCCACAGAGGATTTTGTTCACAAATCTGTAGATATAAATCAAAGATTTGTAGAACAGGCTTGTGTGGACGAAGCCTATTATACGGCCTTGCAGAAACCATAAAAAATTAATTGTTACAAAAACATCCTCCACATAAAAAGTTGTGTTTAGTACAACCTATACCCCCAACTGCCATAGACTGGGCTCAATTATTACAAAAACATCCGACCCAGCGATCTCCATGGATCTGACTATTAATAGTCTAACACAAAGGACGTCATCTTAGAGACAGCCTTGTACATGCAAATGTTAAATCAGTGGGAAAAGAAGTGCACAGTCTTGGTGAAAACCTTTTCCAAATGGATGCTACAAATACAGAGTGTGTACCCGATGTAATAATACGGTGACTACTTTATTCATCCTCACACTGGAAAAAGTATTTTTATCAATGACGTCATCACATGTTCCACTTCTCATGTAATTGGGGTTGGGTTGTCCGACGTTGGTAAGACATCACGTCCGTTAAAGCAGAGAATAAGCGAACACAAGAGCTCCGTGAGAAGGAATGACATCCCATCATTCAGGTTCCGGGGCATTGAAAAGGTGACTCTGCTACAGAGAGAGGTGGTAACCGAAGAGAAGTATACCGGATATTTAATTTGCAGAGAATTGAACGATGAGATACCGTGGTGTGTCGCACTCTCAGGACTCTTGGGATTTTATAAACTCAAGATACATACTTCGGCTGCGAGGCCAATGTTTTCATCCATCACATATGCTGAACCTCTGGAAATATTCTTACAAATAGTCAAGTATGTGCTCTGGTGTCTATGGCTATTTTCTGTGTTTTTCTTTTCTTATTCTTTCTCTTAAATGTGGAACTAAATGTGGAACGAATGCTGCTGGCAATTATTGAGACACACTCCCACAGGGGACTGGTTGCCCGACACCTGTGCACACAGAGTGGGCGGCGCATTATCTGCTTAATATCAATGTTGAATGAATTGCGAGAAGCGTTCTTGACGAAGGTCCAGAGGGATCGTAACGTCAGGATGACCGATAAGTTGCGACACCGAGTAACGGCAGAGTGCGGAATGTTCTTTTCTCAAATGAAGCCTTCCAGCTTACCTCTGGTATCCTCTGTTCTCATATCCACCGAGCCCTCCGGTGAGGTAGAGGGGGCTGTCTGGAGCCAGACGGGGGTTCATCCTCTGGGAGAGATGGAAGATCTTGGGAGGAGGGAAAGCTTCCCACTCACCCTCTTCTCTCTCCAGCCAACACTCGCTGCGACGGGACGAGCGCTTGTCTCTGCGCCTGAGGAGAAGACAAGACAGGTGGCGCTCAACCACCAGGGGGAAGTCTACGTGTAACAGGCACGGGGGGGGGGTTGTATTCTCTCCAGTCCTACCTGCTGCGTCCGTCTTTCTTGGCTCGGTACCGACTGGATCGTTCCTGCAGGCAGCAGATGAGGAACGACAGGGACATGGCGAGGATGACGATGCCACTCACCACTGAAGCCAACACAGCCACTCTCAGACCACGGTCCTCAGGTCTGGGGATCGCTGTGGAGGGACAGGGGGCAAATTATACGTTTATTTCATCAGCAAATGCCCCAGACAATCTGTGTTCGACGGTGGCCGAATGAAGCGTCTCACCTTCGCAGACGGGCAGGTAGTTGCTCCACTGTGATTTTCCGTTCCTGACATTGCAGTAGATTTTGTCGCTGCCGACCAGCTGGTAGCCCTCCCTGCACCAGAAGGCCAACACGCTGCCGATCGACATGCCCGTGCCGCTCTCCACGTAGAAGGAACCCCGACGTGGCGGCAGGACGGGGATACAGGACAGACCTGAGGGCGAGGGGGAACAAAACAGAAGGTCACGGACCGAAGGAAACACCTTGTGATTGAAGAGCTCTGGAATACATGAATAAGGAAGGACGGCGGTTTTGATTCATGAGAGCTAATCAGTCTTCATCATAGACTGTACGTAAGAAGTGGACATGGTCGTCGTGACGTCATCCATTGGTTGGTGGACTGCAGTTTTGAAGCCTCAAGTTTGGCGTTTTGTCCGTCGCCATCTTGTTTTTTGGTAGTGACCTGTTAATCAGGTAGCCACGCCCTAAAGCGTACTCCTCTTTACGGTCTATTTGACTCTAAATGGACTATAATTTACTAAATGAACATCATGCTGTGATTGAGACCACAAACTGTGTTTACAATGTTTACTGAGGGAATAAATCAAGAGAGAAGTAGAGTCATTTTCTATAGACTTCTATACAATCTGACTGCTTTTTCCAACCAGAGGAGTCGCCCCTTGCTGGCCAGTAGAGAGAATGTAGATTTAGGCACTTTCGGCATTGGCTTCACTTTTCCGAATCGGAGATTTCTGCCTGGTCATAATAAAATGTTCTTGATATAGCCTCATATTTAGCGTTCGAACACAAGGGTTATCTTCTAGCAAACCACAAATTATGAGTGCTTACTTGTAATCAGCTGTGAGTTTTTTAAGTAAACGTAACATCAGTGGAGTGATTTGAGTGTGTCACTAGAAATAGCAAAAGTCACTTTCTTTCGTCAAAAAAACTGCCTGTCTTTTTGCTTTATTTTATTTTAGTCACATCCTGGACTGTGTATGATTGTGGACCATTGGTGGATTATGGCATCCGTTTGATTCTGAGACACTAATAATGTTTACTTCTATCAGACTCCATGAGATTTAGACTCTGTGAACTCTGTCCCAATTCCTCTTTTGACTGCCCCTTTTCCTTTGTCTCCGACTGCTTCTTTCTACTCCTCCATCCCTCTTCCCTTTGTTTTTACTTTTCTCCTCTCTCTCTTGTCAAACACAGCCACAGCTCGGTCCAGAGTGTCTGTTGCGGAGCCAGAGATCATCAGTTCCACTGGATAGATAGACACAGAGAGATGGAGAGACAGAAATAACTATTTTTATCTTCCTTATGCTACAATACGCAAATGCCACCTAGAGGTCTCGTGACACAGCAGCTATTGTTGGATTCTGCAGCGGGGATTTTCAAAGCTCTCAGGAAATCTCATGTAAACCTGTAAACAGCGTCACTGGTCGTGCAAAACATCCCACATTTTTTACCTGGAAGATCTTACTCAAACTGAAGATAAGTTTGATGTATTTCTGCGCGCCATACCACATGAAGATTATATGATATCTGCAGTGGGTTGACAGGGTTATTTATCAATGCTGGTGACTTGGCCAGCTGCTGGAATTTCTGGCTTTTCAAACTCACATCACTGACTCACACTTTGTTAATGGCCCTTATGTGTGACATTAACTTACATAAAAAAATACCAGATGATTAGATTACAATCCAAAAATATAGTACATTTCAGAAACACTACGCTGTGCCAGATTCTAGTTGTACAAATTAGTTGTTTACCACTTTAAAGCTGCATTAATACTTTTTTTTGGCCACTGGGTAGCAGCGTAACAAGCTGTAAACAAACATACGATCACCTTTGAATAAACTTGATAGAGCTAACATGCTAGCAAACAGTTGCCTATTGACAATCTAACAGACGTAGAGCCTTATTGGCATTGAACATAAGTCCAAGTATAACTCCTTTTAGTGCTGTTTTAGTCTCCACCAACTCCTGAGGGAAATGTCTTACTCTTTAGCTACTAAATGCTGCACTAGGTTCACCAGCTGGTTGTTAACTTTGTGTGTGCGCTGTTTGATGGGTGGGCAGGTGGCGCACAAGGGTTTATCAGAGCTTTTCCTTGCTGAAAGCAGCTGCCTGCTGTGGTGATGAGAGCGGTGAGACTTAACTAAAACAGTAAAGCTGAAAGACGCTACAGCGTGCAAAGAACCGCAGAGCTGGGTGATACATTTCTGTGGGTTTCATCAATACGAGAGACAACTTTTGCATTAGACGTGGTATTTTTTTTCTTTTCTGAGTTGATTACAAAAAATCATGATTAGTGCAGCTTTAAAAAAAGCTCTTGCAAGAAATGAATAGAGAAAAAAATTAAAGCATGGTGACGTTTTAATGAGTAATGGCCAGAAGGGCATGTGATACTGCAGTTTGCTTTGCTGTGTCAGTATTAGTGTAGTGTGTGTGTGTGTGTGTATGTGTGTGTGTGTGTGTGTGTGTGTGTGTGTGTGTGTGTGTGTGTGTGTGTGAGAGAGAGACAGAGAGAGATGTCATCCCACTGTAAGACCCTGTGAACATGCAAGCTGCTCTCTGCTGATTAGGAACGACAGATGGGAGGATTTCTGCAGCAGTAGAGACAGAGAGGGAGAGGATGCCGTGATTCTGTGGTAAGATGACAGCATCCCCTCCCCTCCCCTCCCCTCCCCTCCCCTCCCCGACACACACACACACACACACACACACACACACACACACACACACACACACACAGACACACGCACACACACACACACACACACACACACACACACACACACACACACACACACACACACACATGTGCGTAATGGGTATAACACAAACAAGGACAAGCTGACTCAGTTTTTGAAAGGGAAACTAAAAGCCGTTCTGTTGCCCCAAAATAGGCT
Source organism: Ophiodon elongatus (assembly GCA_016806645.1). Classification (NCBI taxonomy): domain Eukaryota; kingdom Metazoa; phylum Chordata; class Actinopteri; order Perciformes; family Hexagrammidae; genus Ophiodon; species Ophiodon elongatus. The sequence continues at coordinate 1,021,803 of JACSYO010001857.1, read as the reverse complement.
ACCTTTTACTGATGCTATTAGTGTGTGTGTGTGTGTGTGTGTGTGTGTGTGTGTGTGTGTGTGTGTGTGTGAGAATATATGTGTGAGTGGCCACCACCTTAGCAAAAAGCGGGAGAAAGGTTTAAGTAGTCTAGTGGCCAATAGCTGCATAAGATTCCATTCAAAACACCTGCGTAATCATATTAAAATGACATCACTAACATATCACTTGCTAGTACCACATCTGCTCACTTTTAGATTTATAAAAACGGAATATACTGTAATGGACTGAGTGACATGAATGTTAACCTGTTATGTTATAAGTGTTTACAGGAATAAGTTGTTCGAGATAAAATGAGTGGTTATTGCATTTACTGAGTTCAGGAGGTCAGTGAAGGTCTCATGCCCTGTGAAGCTGTAAAACCTGTCAATCATCCTACCTATGGGGGTGGGTGGCACACAGGAGCGTACCTGGGATTGGCAGAGCGAGTGAAGTGGGATGTTGTTGTTTGTGCTGCTAGCTGTTGAGAGTTAGTCTGTGTAAGGGAACGTTGAACGGTGTTGATTGTTGTGTTGGCGTAGGCTGCGGCCCACAGTAGCCTGTGTATTGTCCACTAATAAAACGTAACCAGCAATATAACGTCTTGTAGCTTTCCTGACCGAGGGTCGCTACAATACTGTAAAATACTATAGTGAGACATAAGACAAGACATTATCAATACTGGTCAAGAGAAAGTTGGACAATTAAAATGTGACTGTAATATGAAGATTGAACATAGACATGTGACAAGTGACTTTATCTTATTTGCCGATGCCAAAAATATTTTTCATTGTTTTCAGCACAATAAAACGGTTCCTGTTTGAAAATACTATAATCCTGTCATTTGTGTTTGAGAGATGCAAATCTAGAGAGGGACATTTGCAATTGAATGAAAGCGATATGATATTGTTTAAATCAAATGTAATGGTTTTAATTATCATCTGAGATTCATCCTGTGAGTTTATCAGAACTCATTTCAGTTCTAATATGAAGACTCACACATGGCGCAGAACAACACGGTTATCTACTTGCTGTCCACGTGGAGATATTGATTATGAGATGGTACGATAAATTCACTTTCCATGTCGTATTTATTGGAACGTTGTTGGGCTTGATGGCCTAACATTTTCAACAGTAAAATGAATTAACAGCAGCCCAATAAGAGGCTGTTCAAGTCCAACTGATATCACACTTAGTCATTCCTATACATATTATAAAATGTATTATTAATTATTAATATTTTTTATAAGAGGAAATATAGGATAATTTGAGACCCTGAATAGGATCAGCGTTTACGGATAATGGAAGGATGGATATTTGAGTAAATATCAGAAATGCTGCACTTCCTCTCAGCTAGCCGCAGGGGCGTGTCCGTGTTTGATTGACAGCTGGCGGGCTTCCAGAGAGCAGGTGTTACTCCATGGAGAATGAGAGACAAAGCGAACAGGCGTGTGCTGTGGCCTGCATGACGTGGGCAGACAGCCTGTTGTTTGGTTGGTGGTGTTCAACTGTAGGGGCCACACCCAAGTGACCTCTGCAGGTAAGTTTGTGTGCTGTTCAATGTAGCTGAGCAGCTAATTATCCATCATGGCATGCTAACAGACGTTAGCCGTCACTCTCCCCCGGTGTGAATGTGAATGTGAATGTGAAGCAGTGGATTGTGTACATATCCTGCACACATGGAGCAACATCAGCATTACTTGTAGCCTAAAATCCAATTTTCACAAATTGTTCACGTCTGCTTTAGCCTCTGTAATGCTCCACTTTGTTTCCCAGCTAGTCGCTAACTTTGTATGTCTGATATGTGGCGCTGGGCAGGAAGTGTGAAAAAAAACCCAGTTGTGTTCCGTGACTACAAATTGCTAGAGCACCAAAACAATAACGTTGTGTGCTGTTGTGCTAAAACAACAAACTAAAAGATGATAATTTTGTGTTTATATTCCAGCATATCATCTCGTTAGCTAGCTAGCAAACTCTTGTTCAAACCCCATTAGCACATTAGCTAATGTATGTTCTGTACATGTACTGCTGGGCGATATGGCCAACATCTTTGATCTCGATATAGGTCATCTCATATCTTGATAAAGGCATGTATCACAATATAGCACAATATATAGTCTATATGAAATAACCACAGGTTAAAGCCTATTTCTGTATGCATACACTGTGTGAATTAAATGAAAAGCATTTAAATAAATTAGTATTTTCTCATTGAATGAATACATATTTTCAAACTTTACACTGACTATGTTTACATACATGCACACATATGCCGAGTAAACAGATTAAGATAGTTGTTTGTTTTAACTACACTGGGGGGGTGGGGCGGGGTATTCCCATAAGCACAATTCTTCTACATTTTCAGATTTTCCGAGAAATGAAATATGTGCTTGTTATTATTATTATTATTATTATTATTATTGAATATCTCAATATATGATTTCATCACGATACGATTCCATTTAGAGACGTTAAATTATCATATTGAGTTATCGCCCGGCCTTATGTACATGCACATGTGTTCTAGCAACCACAAGTGTTAAATCTAGAATGCACCTCCTAAGCTTCCACGCACGCACGCACGCACGCACGCACGCACGCACGCACGCACATAAAGAAACAGACACACCCACACACTCGCCTGCCAAAGAAAAAGCATTTACCTCTATAAAGGCAGATAAAATATTGAACATATTACGTGACAGTGTGTGTTTTAAGATTCTTGTTGAGGTGATTTTTTTGCTTGCTGTTGCCACGCCAAAGCAGGAAGCTTTGGCATCCCTACAAACCCAGAGACACTGAAGTAACACCCACCTCCCCTGCCCGTCGGCACGCTATAGTAAACAGAGAAGAACAATGACGCCAGTGTGGAGTGAACAAACAGTACACCCCCAGTGAAGCCCAGATTTAATAAAAGCTGGTATTAATGCCTGGTTTTGGGTTGTTGTTGATTATTTTTTCACTTCAGTTTGGCTGCAAGTAAAGTTATGTGTGTTTGGGACTTACATCAGCTTCTAAGCATGCAACTCGTGTGTCTACAAATTACACTTTATGTCCATGTAGTGTGTGTTTGACAAAGAGGGAGGCTTCGTTAGCTCTGCGTGTGTGTGTGTGTGTGTGTGTGTGTGTGTGTGTGCGTGCGTGTGCGTGTGTGTGTGTGTGTGTGTGTGTCTGTGAGAGTGAGAGTGAGTGAGTGTGTGTTGACTCTGCGCTCTGTTTGCTCTTTCTCGTCAGTTCGGTTCACATTCAGAAAAGCTTCTCTGTCATCGTGGCAACTATGGGTTGCCAATCAAAGCGTTCAGCCGCCAGCAGGTCGCTAATACACTTCTGGACTCCCAAACCTGGCAACCCGACACAGACAACCAAACATCCACTCCGCTGTATTCTTCTCTAAAACCCTCCCCACTTGTCTCTGTCAGGAAAGCACTCGGAATAGTTTGTGATTAAATAAAGATTAGGCTTTCTGCATTAAAGATTCAAACACACAACCATTCACATGCACAGAATGAGACAACAGTCATAGGTCAGGTGAGACAAAGAATCATCCAAATCTGTGCATACAGCAGAGGCTGAGATATCCTGACTCCTGGCCCTAGTATGGGTCAAGCTACACTGGATCACACTGGATCCTACACTTCCCATCATGCAACTTCATTGCATCGTTTGACCCTCCTTACCTGGTGAACACTCATTTCTGTACACTCAGAAATGGTGAGTGGAAGTAGAAAAGAAACTAGACACCATTTTGCGTTGGGATAACAGGACCCACGACGCCAAATCGGACAAGGGGTGTAAAGTGGGCGGGGCCAATGGCCCTTTCCCACTGCCTACTACCCTACAACCATCGCCCTTGCTCAAACCACACCTATCTTCAATATTAGCCTTAATTTTGATCTCAACCACACACCTGCAAAGTACTCAAAACAGCCTAAAGTTAGACTGTAGCTAAACAGACTGAATGAGAGACTCTCCCTCCTCCTTGGTCAGTTTTCCCAGGATAAACAAACGGTTAAAAATGAATTTCTTCTGAGTCAGACTACCAGACGCTAAAAGTCTGAGATGAAGTTAATGAAAGACGGCGTTCCTGGCTGACGGCTGACTAACTTCATCTCGTTCATCCTCATGTTCCTGTCTGATTCTTCTTCTTGAGTGTTTTTTGGTCCCTCTGCTCCGGCTGCTCCAGCTTGATCTGATCTGACCTCAGACAGACATCATGCCTCGCTCGGCCCTCTCCCCCAGTGTATCTATTTCTGAGGCACCTCACTGATGCACGGTATCACAACTGATTACCTAATCCCCCCGGCTCTCGCTCTGCTTACGTATGGTGTGTGTTCCTGTGCAAACACATGTGCATGTTTGCCTCAGCCATGTTTTAGTGCTGGTGTCCAGTGAGTGCCAAATGCTGGATGAGAGAAATAAAATGAACAACGTTTGTATAATAAATGTTTTGAGCGATTCTTCTTTGGATGACACTTTATTGAGAAACCGGAGGCAAAAGCTGAAAGGTAATGGAAGTGCCTCCACGGGAGGCTGGTAGCTAACGGCGCAAACAAGGACAACAGTGCTAACAGAGCTACGCTTCTGTGTAGTGAGACATTACTCCATTATATCTTTACACAGCAAATAGCTTTCTGAATAGCGTTTAGAGAACCTTTAACCAACAGCTTTGGCTGGATCTGATTGAGGATAAGCTCTCCAGTTAAACAGATCAGGGACAGTAGGGCGGATTTTGAACGACAGACATTAATGGCATGCCAGAAAAGGCGTCACTGGTCTCAAAACCTTCAGCTTTACGTGGGTAACAGACTTGGCTGAGCTTGGAGCTCAGCAGATGCCATTAAAACTAAAACTGTAATTGTTTGCACAGATATAAACGGCACATGTAAGATGAAAGCCTTCATCAAAGTTACATGACAAAGAGACAAGAGATCTTCAGTTGTACTTTCCTTTTCTTGCGTGTTCAGCCACAGTGGCTGTCACCTTACTTCAAATGGAATAAGTCAACTGAAACCCATTCTGGCATCCTGGAAATGTAGGAAATTAAATTAAAAGAGACCTACACAATGCAAGTTATTGGAAATGGATAAACTTAAAAGAAGCATGACAATACTGAAAATCTGAAATTATGGTGCAAGAGCATCTGATGGCGATTTCTGTTAGCTTTTGGGATATTTATATTCAATAAAGTAATTCAAGATTATTGGAATGAGCACTGGCGCTAGATTTTCGTGCTACTTCTACTATTCACCTTTCCCCTGAGGTAAAGTTTCAAAGTCAATGGGCCCTTCTTGTGATTATTTTAAAGCAACAGTAATAAGAAGTATGAAATAAGGTTATTCCCTTTCTTGCCAAGAGTTGGATGAGAAGATCAATACCACTCTCGTATTTCTATGCTAAATATGTAGCTGTTTCTAGTCTTTGTGCTAAGCTAAGCTAACCAGCTGATGGCTCCAGCTACATTTCTCATGTATAGACGTGTGAGCGGTGTTTTATTTCCTGAAATGCCGAACTGCTGCCATTGATAAGGTTTGACGTGATATTAAAGACGTTGTGTGTTCCCATCCAGCTTCAACAATCGGGGCACAGAGAGGGCTAATTTCAGACTCTCTCTCTGTGACTTTGCTCGGCGAGCGAGCGGCGCTAGTCGTAAGCCGTGGGAAGGTAATAATGAAGTTGAGTCACTGCCAGCAACCATATTGGATTGACATGCAGGAGACAGAAGGAACTCTTTGTCTGAAGCTCGCCAAGCTCAGGAGTGACGATAGTGTGTCGCTAACAGAAATACCCCTGGCATTGCGCGCGTGTGTGTGTGTGTGTGTGTGTGTGTGTGTGTGTGTGTGTGTGTGTGTGTGTGTGTGTGTGTCATTACACGTACAGAATGTGTCCCCACAGAAAGTCCTCTGGTGGGTCATGGGGTGTTTGCAGGAATCCAGACATTGCATATGTCAACGTTTATCTCCTGCTTTGAGAAGAATTGATCATGTGATCAAAGTGAATGTTCCGTGTGGCACTATACTAATTTGGTTCTTCTGTATTTGAGAGCAGGATCACATTATTTGCACTGACAATATGTGGATCCGATTTCTAGCATGGCTTCCAATGCAGAACTTCAAAATACACTGGACTCCACCTGCTACTGGTGAGTGTGGGCATCTGTACTTTTTCTTGCGCTAGAAATAGCCTGGACTAGACAATGGTAATTGGCTTTGCCTGACAGTTAATCAGATCATGGGCATTATAACATTTCACATTTACGTTTTAGGCTTTTGGCTGACGATCTTTTCTGAAGAGATTCAGAGGGAAGAATAAGCAGCTTATTGTCATCGTGAGGTAGATGCCGTATCCAGAACTGGACATTGGTATTAGTTTTGGTGCAAGAAGCCGGATTCTTGGACGGACCACAAGAACTCGGCTGTGGTTGCCGACCGCTTAGTTGCACACCATTGCACTTGCTTTATTCTCCAGTGCTTCCTTTTGGAAGGAATATGAAAGGAGCAGAGGGGAGGCTCATTCCTTTAGACACCAAAGACTGTGTCAGAAAACTATGCGATTAGTCTAGTAAGTTTTTTCGGACAACAAAAGTTTCGGTCATATTACCGAATAAAACAATATCCCGGACGGGATCCACTGTAAACTCCTGCTTGGCCAGATCAAAAGGCAGACTGCCTGCTAAGTAACTAATATAGGCCTCGTTTAGGAATTAACACTAACATTAACTCTCACACACTCTGTCCAGGTCAATAGGTTGTGTTACCGTAAAGGCTTACGGCTTTTCTAAGGCTGAAAAGCCCGCTACTCATCAGCAGTCTGCCAGGTCCTCAACGGGACGCCAACTGCCCCGCCGCAGCTTCTCGCTCCTATCGCCAACTCGGTCTGCAAACAGGTGGCTTGATGGCGTTTTGGACCAGAAGAGAGTTAACTTGTGGCCTTGTTGCATTGTGTTGTTATATATATATATATATATATATATTATTTTCTGTGATAATTTTAAATAACTCCCTAGCGACGTGGCTTTAAGGATGGCCTGTTGGTTGGTCCACCACTTTGGTCCATATGGCAATATCTTGACAAACACTGGATGGATGGCCTGAGAAATGTCGTACAGACGTTCATGTTTCCTTTAGGATCAATTGTAATAACTCTGACTTTGTGTCTGGCCACCGTGACGTTAAAATATCAGCCGATACTTTTGTTTATGACCAATTTTTGCAAAACTACTTATGGTCCCATCAGATTATTGCTAGTTAGTGCTTTTTTAATGGCTTTTTCTGCACTGAACATCATGTAGGCTACATTGTAAGTTATTTATGAAATTCTAGTAAATACCGTATCAAAGCTGTTGGATAGTGTGAGGTATGACAGAGCAAGATGAACTCTATCGACCTAAGATAAAAATGGGTAATTACTGTAATAATACATTTACATGGACATAAAACAAAACTGGAGATTAAGAAGCTTTGAAAACACTCTCATAGAGATAAGGAAAAGAAGGGGAAGAGAAACCCACAGATAAAGTTTAAAGTGTGTGTAAACGAAGTCTGATGTTAAATAGAGGAGCGCCTGAGGACGAGTTAATCAATAGCACAACTCTGTTCAATTTACTTCCAAGAACGGCCGGAGGCGAGGATTCCTGGATGAGCTGCATAATGAGTCACAGCTTGTATTGATGGAGTCTGAAAGCTCTGCTTTGATCCAGTGCTCCAAGGCTCTGTGGGCTAAACCTTCACGCGTCTGCTTCACCAGCTTTATCGATTTTTAAAACGGATTCAGCGAGCAGGTCTGGGCATGCAGGACACTTTCAGGTTGCATCTCCTCTGCAGACACCCACCAACGCCCCTAACATCTGGCTTGTGTCTTTAGTGGGAAAGGTTACAATTCCAAATCATACCAGGGTCAAATGACTTTGCAGTAATCACAGATATTTATTGGTTCCAGCTTCGATCGGAAGTGATGGCTTCAGATGGACGCACACCTTTTCCTGTGCGAGGCTATGTGACGTGCGTTTGAAGTGAATATATAATGAATATTGGATGATTGTTATAATTTATTAACGTAAAACATATATAAAAATATGCTCTCCTCAAAGCCACAAGACTCCAGTCAGACAACAGTGATTTTACCTCGCTGATCGTCACAAAACACGCTTCATTTAAATACGACAGGCACAAAGTAAAGTTTCCATTGTTCCAGTAATCACAGACTCTGGTTTGAGTGTCTGGTTAGAAAAAGGAGAGACTGAATAGGTAACAGATACATATATAACAAGTAAGAATGGAAGAAACCCATATATACATGCTAATTTTAGTGGGAAAAGGGTTGACCTCTGACCTCTATGTGATAGGCATTGAACAAATATACATAGTCAGGAATTGCTTTAATGGCAACAATAGATGTCATCTTTCTAAGGTTTTGAACATTCTCTACATTAACTCAATGCACTGAACTTAGTATCACTGTAACACAATATAACATAAACTCTTCCTGAAAGGATCTGTCACCATTCAGCACAGTTTTATAAATATTGTGTCCAAAAGCTCCGACCGTACAAAAGCCTTCTATATTTAACTGGATTTATTTTTGTCCTATAAATGACAACTGAGGCTGGTTTTATTCTCAAAAGGCTGGATCTAAAAGGACCAAACATAAACGCAGCATTGCCGCTGTGATGTAAGACCTGAGGGAAAGAGTCAAACGGGCTTGGAATATGATGGAAAAAAGTAAACAAAATAAGGAGTGCTGCTTTTATCTGTTAATGCTGGTCGGGATAAGCTGTTTATAATGTCACACACGCACGCGCGCGCGCGCGCGCGCGCACACACACACACACACACACACACACTTTGGTTTAGAATATGTTGATATTAATCACACCTCCAGGATTTTGTATTTTGTTTTGGGAAACTGCTGCACACAAGCACTCCGGTCTGGTGTAATTCATGCATGTGGCAATCCAGCTGATCACCGATGTGTGTGTGTGTGTGTGTGTGTGTGTGTGTTAGTTATTAAAGTATAAAGTGCTTATTCTTGCTCTGTTGGACACAGAGCTGCCGTTATGAAACGAGCAACTGTGTTGTTTATTCGCTAAACCTTTAAGAAGATTGGTGCCGTTTGGGCCGAGTGCGTCCATTTCCAATGTGTGTGTGTGTGTGTGTGTGTGTGTGTGTGTGTGTGTGTGTGTGTGTGTGTGTGTGTGTGTGTGTGTGTCTGTGTTAGGCACGTGAGGTTTGCATTTTGTCATCTGCTGTGGGCTATTTATGCATGCACGTGAGGATATGGGCTCTGAGTGAGATGGGGCGGGCCGAGGGACATAAGAATAAATGGTGGAAAACAAAAGAGAGAGGGAGAGAGAGAGAGAGAGAGAGAGATGAGGAAGGACATAAAAGACAAAGTGACAGACACTCAGAGAGGAGAAGAAATAAGAGGAAGTGACGGGAGAAACGGGGCGATAGAGCAATTAGTGGAAAAAGAGAAGCAGATGAGACAGCGGTTGGGGAAAGTAAACGGGGTAGAGAGAGAGAGAGTGAGAGAGTGACATGTAGATAGAGTGAGAGAGAGCGGAGGAGAAGAGAAAGGCGGCTCATGCTCCAGTTGAGGTGAAATCATGCGAGTGGCGCTGCAGCTTTCTCTCCAGGCTGAGCTGCTCCAGCCTGGACATAACGAACTGTCTTTAACGGCATCACCTGCCGCCACACACGCGCACACACACGCGCACACTAAAACACGCAAAAGTGCATATTCCCTTGTATGCACTCTTTTGTATGCACGCCAAAAAGTGTCAGACATAAACGTACACATGTAGAAACACTGTATACACTGTTGTGTAGACATATTGACAGAATAGCACATTACAAATACTTTACAAAAAAATCTTCCCACTCTCATAGACGTTCAGGACAACACACACACACACACACACATTACGGCCTGCACATATTTACTTTCTGAACTTTCAGGGTGGGTTTCGAGGTGAAAATCAAGTCTTTTCTTGTTTATTTTGGAGTCTCTTGGATCAGTGCTCATGCAAAAAACAACAACTTGCAAACCAGCTTTGACCGAGTCCATGCAAACCTTGATATTCAGGGCACAACTTTCAAAGATTTCTGGAAAGAATGACAAAATCAACAGCTACAGTTTCAAGAACTTTTAAGGACTTGTGTAGTTTCTTTAAATCCTCATTTTTGAATGCCAATGGTTCTGTGATGTTCGAGGCTCAACTGTACAGTGTGTAAATATCTAAATCTATACGCTACGGAGTCCGCATTTTTGGTATTGGCATTCAAAATGCAGTCTGTGACCATGACGAGAACCTTTGCAGTGATTAATGATTGTTTTTTATTATTAGTTGCCAATGTTTTTTGATTAGTCGCTTGGTCTATATTGTGTGTGAATACAATAAAAAAGGCCCATCGTAATTTCCCAACACACATTTGAAAAGGTGATTTTTGATCCAAACAACAGTCCAAAAACCAAAAATATTCAGTCTACAATCACCAAAGTTTAAGAAAACCCGCTCCTATTCACACTTGAGAGGCTGAAACCAATGAATTTAAGCTTTACGATGACTTGCACGATTCATTTTATTTCATTAAAAGGCAGCAAAAGGTTTTAGTCTAAAGGACATCCACCTACATCAATTTGACATGAGTTGCTTTAAAGGGAATTTTGGCCCAAACATTAGTAAGTTTAGCTCTAACTGCACAAAAGATTTCTTGCAATGTGAATTAAACTTTTTCCACTTCTGGCATGTGGCTGAAAACGTTTTGCACACAAGTGGAAATCATCATGAGAAAGATTACAGGGGGAAAAGAGGACTGACTGACCTGTATAGTTGCTGGTGGTGCTCTGAGTTGGCAGAGCCCCCGTTGGCGCCCCCGTCGGCACCTGGGTCTCGGTCTGCAGGTCTGGCTGCAGCCGGATCACTGTGCCGGTCCAGTCCTCTGGCGCCGACGTGGCAGCAGTGCTCTGCGAGTCCCCGGGGCTCAGCGTGGAGCCCCCAGCCGGGACCAGAGCACAGAGCAGGGGGCACAGGAGCATCAAGAGGTGGCTGCCTGTGCAACGAGCGGCGGGTCCCACTTTGGGAGACATGGGGGTCAGGTGACGAAGAAGAAGAAGAGCTCTGCAAGAGGGAAGAAGGAGGAGGGATTCACAGCATTCTCTCTTTTTTTCTCCCTGTATCCCTCCTCTAGTTTTTCCAGTCCTTTCCCCTTCTTCTTCTTTTATCTTCTTCTCTGTCCTCCTCACTCCCTTGGCGGAGAGAGGAAAACCCCCTCTGCGCTCCTGCTCATGATGCTGCCGCGCTGCAAGAAGCTATGACAGGGAAGGAGAGGAAGTAAAGGAGTGTGCATGTATGTGTACGGTAGATCCAGCTGTAATCTGCTCTCACATGCTGCTGTTTCCTCTCCAGCCCTCTCCTCTCTGTCCCCCGCTCGTGCTCTCGCTGCTCTCTCGGTCCGCTGCTCTCTCTCTGTCTCTCTCTCTCTCCCCCCCCCTCCTCTGATCTCCCACTGGGCTGACTTGAGCTCTTGCATAACAGTAACTCATTCGCTGAGCTGTGCTGAGCTGTAACTCATGCAGCCTTAAGTCCTGGTATTCCTGGTTGTTGCTCTTTCCCCTCTCTGCCCCTCTCAGCACGTTTCCCTCGCACTCTGCAGTTGCAGCGTATCGATTGGAGCCAGTCGAAGGTGTCACTTAGACTTTTGCTGGGAAACCATTCAGACTGATCAATACTTGCTATTGGATCGCCCCGATGGAGCACAAACTAGGGGGGTAGCTTGTGTCCCCCCAGCTCGGCCACCAGGCTAATTGAACGCTTGTAGCTGCCCAAACTGTATAAAGTTTGAATAGAGAGTTGGAAAGAGGACTGAAAGCTAAGCAGAACTTATAGTTATAGCAACACAGTGTACGTACTAAACCCCTGTGCCAGGGCTAATGTACGTTTGTTCAAAACAACAATGGTGGCTCCTAAAGACGTTTGTGTCACGGCTCTGCCGCGTCCTGTGTCTTCAGTGTCCCCTGTCCGTCCTCTGTGTGTGTGTGTGTGTGTGTGTGTGTGTGTGTGTGTGTGTGTGTGTGTGTGTGTGTGTGTGGCGTGGGCGCGGCTTCCATCAACCGGCACGTGGGCTCATCTCCAACACCTGTCTGCAATTAAACCACCCTGTTAAATACCCCGGCTTCCTTTGACTCGTCGCCAGATTATTTCACCATCTCAGTGGTAGCTTTAATCTCGACCCCTCTTTGTCGCATCCTCGACTGAAGAGTATTTACTTGTGCTGTCTATTTGTGTACTTGCAACTAACGTCTATTCCTTGTGCCCTGGATTCCTGACCCTGCAGCCCAGCCAACGCCGCTCACGCCACCACATCTCCCTACCTCTCCTTCAAATCACCAGCTGTCTCCCAAATAAACCATTCCTACACCTACCCTTCCGCCTCCGTGTCCGCTCTTGGGTCCAGCCAAAAAACAAACCGTAACAGAATAATCTGGCCAAACATGGACCCAGCGGACCCGGGTTCCCTCCACCAGGCGCTAGCCTCCCAGGGCGCCATGCTTGGTCGCCGCGAAACTACCCTCCGGGACGTAATGGACAATCTACAGACTCTTAACTCCAGTGTGGCTCAACTCACTGACAAGATGGACCAAATCACCACTTACCTCGCTGCTTCTTCTGCCATGGGCACCGCCGTGTCTTCCGCTGCCCCTCCAGCATCATCCTCACCACCTCCAGCGTCCGCTGCTCCGGCCCCGCATGCCCGTGAGCCTTACCTTCTGACCCCGGAACGCTATTCCGGAGACCTGGGAGCTTGTGGACGATTCCTCCTGCAATGTTCCCTGGTGTTCCAGCAGCAACCAGCCACCTACGCCCCAGATAAGTCGCGCATAATTTTTATTATGGGGTTACTTACGGGCAAGGCATCGCAGTGGGCAACCGCTTTGTGGAAGAGGGGGGTCCCCGATTTGTAATTCCTACCCGGTTTTTATTGCGGAGCTTAGAAAGACTTTTGACCATTCTTTTCAGGGTAAAGAGGCAGCCGGCAGACTTCTCTCTCTCCGTCAGGGCTCGGCTCTGTCGCAGCATACGCGGTGGAATTTCGGATTTTAGCTGCAGAGAGTGGGTGGGAGGACGTTTCCCTGCAAGGGGTCTTTTTCCATGGGTTAGCGGATAACATCAAGGATGAGTTGGCAGTTAGGGATGAGACAGACAGTTTAGACGCCATAATTTCCCTGTCCATCTGTTTGGATAACCGCCTTCGTGAGCGCCTCAGAGCGCGGACTAGCCATCAGCCAGCCCCCGCCCCTCGCGTCCCGTCAAGGGTAGCTCCCCGTGTTAGCGCTGTCAGTCAGTCCTTCAGTCAGTCCGCCCCCGGCCCGCCTCTCAGCGCCGTAGCTCCGCCCTCCACCGAGGAGCCGATGCAGCTGGGACGAGGCCGTCTCTCTCCATCAGAGCGACAACGGCGAATTAAGGCTGGCATGTGCGTCTACTGCGGCCAGGCTGGCCACCTTCTCGCTTCCTGTCCTCTCCTACCAAAAGATTAGGCTCATCAGCGACTGGAGGGGTCCTGGTGAGCCAGACGTCTACCTCTTCGTCAATTCCCCATTCCTGCATGCAGATTGGCGCTTCCCTCATATGGGAGGGGAGGTCCATCCCACTCCAAGCCTTGGTGGATTCCGGGGCGGATGCAAACTTTATTGACACCGCCTTCGTGGCCCAAGCTGGGATCTCCACCGAAGCCCTCTCAGTCCCAAGGGAGGTCTATGCACTGGATGGACAACTTCTGGTCCACATCACTCACCACACCATTCCCCTGAGTCTTTGCCTATCAGGTAACCACCACGAGTCGGTGAGGTTACTGATCATTCCCTCACCTCATGCCCCAGTGGTTTTGGGACAACCCTGGCTGAAATTGCACAATCCCCATATTGATTGGTCTGCCGGATCCGTAGCTAGTTGGAGCATGTTCTGCCATTCTCACTGTCTCCAGTCGGCCCCAGCTCTCACTAAATCTGCTGGCGCTCCCACTATGGAGGCTCCGGACCTTACGTTAGTTCCCCCCACGTACCATGACCTAGGGGAGGTGTTCAGCAAGCAGCGGGCCCAGACACTGCCCCTGCATAGACCCTATGACTGCGCCATCAACCTGCTCCCAGGCGCCCCCTTACCATCTAGCTGACTGTTTAACATTTCTCGCCCAGAAAGAGAGGCTATGGAGAGCTACATCCACGACTCCCTAGCGACCGGTTTTATCCGCCCCTCCTCATCCCCTGTTGGCGCTGGGTTCTTCTTCGTGGGTAAGAATGATCGCACGCTACGACCCTGCATCGATTACCGTGGCCTTAATGAAATCACCATTAAGAACAAATACCCTCTCCCTCTCATTGACCCTGCCTTTGAGCCCCTCCTCAAAGCCACGGTGTTCTCCAAACTGGACCTCCGCAATGCCTACCACCTCATTCGGATCCGGGAGGGAGACGAATGGAAAACAGCCTTCAACACCCCCCTGGGCCATTTCGAATACCTCGTCATGCCCTTCGGCCTCACCAATGCACCGCAGTGTTTCAGACCTTGATCAACGATGTCCTCCGGGACATGCTAAACCGTTTCATCTTTGTGTACCTGGACGATATCCTCATCTTCTCTCGAAACATGGAGGAACACAACACACCCAACACGTTCGGCTTGTGTTGCGCCGGCTACTGGAAAACAAACTTTTCGTCAAGGTGGAAAAGTGTGAGTTCCATGTGACCACAGTCAGCTTCCTTGGCTTCATTATCCAGCAGGGCCAGGTGAGGGCAGATGCAGCAAAGGTGAGGGCAGTGGTTGAGTGGCCCACGCCAACCACTTGCAAACAACTACAACGCTTCCTAGGGTTTGCCAATTTCTACAGACGCTTCATCAGAGACTACAGCAAGGTAGCTGCCCCCCTCACGCAACTCACCTCCACTGCTGCCCCCTTTTCTTGGACTCTGGATGCAGACTCTGCTTTTGCCTTCCTGAAGAAGCTATTCACCTCTGCCCCGGTGTTAACTCATCCAGATCCCTCTCTTCAGTTTGTGGTGGAGGTGGATGCCTCGGATTCAGGGGTTGGGGCTGTCCTTTCTCAGCGGGCTCCTCAGGATCAAAAGATGCAGCCCTGCACCTTCTTTTCCCGGCGTCTTTCTCCTGCGGAGCGCAACTACGATGTGGGTAACCGGGAGCTATTGGCGGTGGTTCTGGCTCTGGAGGAGTGGAGTCACTGGTTGGAGGGAGCAGAGCAGCCATTCATAGTTTGGACCGACCACAAAAACCTCTCTTACCTTCGCTCCGCCAAGAGGTTAAACTCCCGCCAGGCTCGGTGGGCGTTGTTTCTGGGGAGGTTCAATTTCACCCTCACCTACCGCCCTGGTTCACGCAACACCAAACCCGATGCCCTTTCACGTCACTCCACCACGGAGAAGCTCGCCCTCGAGCCTGAACCCATCCTCTCCCCCTCCCGTGTGGTGGCTGCAGTCACTTGGGGAGTTGAGTCTCTCGTCCGGGAGGCCCAGTGCTCCCATCCCGACCCAGGCAATGGTCCCCCAAGCTGTCTGTTTGTGCCTGACACCGTCAGGTCACAAGTCTTGCCGTGTGTGTGTGTGTGTGTGTGTGTGTGTGTGTGTGTGTGTGTGTGTGTGTGTGTGTGTGTGTGTGTGTGTGTTCCATCAACTGGCACCTGGGCTCATCTCCAACACCTGTCTGCAATTAAACCACCCTGTTAAATACCCCGGCTTCCTTCGACTCGTCGCCAGATTATTTCACCATCTCAGTGGTAGCTTTAATCTTGACCCCTTTTTGTCTCATCCTCGACTGAAGAGTATTTACTTGTGCTGTTTATTTGTGTACTTGCGACTAACGTCTATTCCTTGTGCCCAGGAATATTCTCACACGCAATGCCAGGGGTATTTCTGTTAGCGACACACTATCGTCACTCCTGAGCTTGGCGAGCTTCAGACAAAGAGTTCCTTCTGTCTCCTGCATGTC
This sequence comes from Ophiodon elongatus, assembly GCA_016806645.1. Lineage (NCBI taxonomy): Eukaryota > Metazoa > Chordata > Actinopteri > Perciformes > Hexagrammidae > Ophiodon > Ophiodon elongatus. The sequence continues at coordinate 1,005,790 of JACSYO010001857.1, read as the reverse complement.
AATCCAATATGGTTGCTGGCAGTGACTCAACTTCATTATTACCTTCCCAAATAAACCATTCCTACACCTACCCTTCTGCCTCCGTGTCCGCTCTTGGGTCCAGCCGAAAACCAAACCGTAACAGATTGCCTAGACGCTGCAATAGCATCAGTTCTATAAGGGCCGGAGATGTATAGACCCTTTTATAGCCAACGTCATCAAAAGTATGCGCCAGCATGTTGGCAACGGAAGTGGCGCTTTGCCCCGGCCATCCAGACGATTTCGCAAACTTTCAACATTGAATTAAAACAAAATGTCTTGGTTGTTGCGTGTTCGGTTGTTAGAATCGATATTCTGACCACAAGTTCGACAGAATTCCAACAGAATTGCGGCCGTTTGAGAGCAACGGGTGTTTTGGTTCTGAGTGGCCGCGTTATCTGGTGACTTCCAGCCGGTTGTAACTTGCGTGCATGGTTGGCATAGACAATAAACACATGAGTATGTATTTAAAATCGATTGAAGGCTTTCACGAGGACACCTATTTTTACCTGCCGCCTTTACTACTCGCAACCTCGCACGCATTCGGCTGAGAGCTTGGCAAGCTATTGCACTCCGCTGTACTTCCGTTGCCAAACTGTAAACGGTTCTATCTTTTCATTGAAAGAAGAGCAAAGAATGAAACCAAAAGTTTGGTTTGACTGCCAGACGGTTCATCCAATCACCTGCCAAGTATGTTTTTTCATTTCCAATGACGGATTCTCGTGTCGGGTGAACGTATTGCAGGTGACACAGAAGTGTGAATTCAACTGAAGGAGGTCTGTGTTCCCTGAATGAAGCAGCAGCAGCCAAAGTTTGACATAGCAAGGTAAGAAAAATAGAACAACCTAGGTCAACTCTTCATGACAGATAGGCTCAGTGCCCTGTGGCTAACCCACAGATGTTACTTTGTTCATTGTGATCAGGCAAGTGAGTCCAGCCTCCAGTTGCTCAGTCAGTCCTCAGTGAATCTTTGCCACACTGAAACCAAGCTAAACTCATAAGATAATCATTTACTCGGCAAGCCGAAAACATTTTTGACCGAGGTTAAACGACACCACAATGTTCGTTTGCAATCATTTCTCCATCAAGAACTCTGCTCTCACACACAGTACTTTTGGCTCACACGAATGTCTTCTAGTGGTATGTCACCACTATCGTCAAGTTTCACAGTATGTCACGATAAACTGAGTGTCACAGTTTGGGGTTTTAGGTGGTCACTTCCTGTCTTATTTTGAAAAGTTCCCTGTCTTGTGTTTCCCGGGGTCCCTTCACTTCCTATCCTTGTGATTGTCTAATTGAATCATCCTGTGTCTGATCACCTGCACCTGCACCTCCCCGTGTATTTAAGCCCTGTTTGTCTGCTTTTCTTGGACTGTTTGCATCTTAGTGTTTCCCGTGTTTGGTGCGATCCTGTTCCTGTTCCCATGCCTGGCTCGATCTTGTTCCTGTGCCTGTTTTTCTCGATCCTTGTTCCTGTATCTGGTTCGCCTAGTCGTTTCATTAAATTCCTTGTTTTGAACTCAACTACGCGCGTCCTCATGATTCTGCATTTGGGTCCTGCCTTCATTCCGCCGAACATGACACTGAGCAAGAGAGCTGAGGCCTTGAGGCGCAACGGTAGCGCCTCTGACTCCAGATCAGAAGGTTTCTGTTCAAATCACATCAAGGTCAAGAGTGAGGCATCATGTACTAAAAGTACATGCAACATGGAGAACCAGTGGTACTAGCCAAAAAGCTTCTTAAGTTCCAAATGACAATGTTTTTGGATCTCTTGTGCGTTTCACTTGCAACCACAAGGTGAAAAAACGTGACGTCCGTACCTTTCTACCTTTCCTCTGCGTCTCTGAGTGTGTCCACCATCTCCCTTTTGTGCATCTGTAGTGTGTGTGCATGCCTCCTCATGTGGGGCTGTACGTGTCACAGGATGATGCTCAGGTGTGATATGATGACCCCCGAAGGCTCTTGTTGATAGCTCTCTAGTCAGAAAGTCCATGCAAGGACGTGAATAATTGATGCACGTGGGACCAAAAATAGGAGAAAGAGACCAGAAAAAAAAAGAAAAGAGATGGATGTGGAGAGCAATTGAAGAGCGAGAGAGGAGCAGGCAGTAGTGAGCGACGACATGAGAGCGGGAGGACAACAATCAGAGAGAGGAGAGACAGCAAAGGGATTGGGAAAGGAAAGACAGATGACGTGAGATCCGCCGCTTTTCGCCTGAGAAAACCGCCATCTATCAATCGTTTGGCCAGTAAAAGGGGACGCGGCGGGCTCTGCTGCCACGAACTACATTATTTACAGCCACGGCTTTGCCAAAGTGGACACAGGAAAGGCTTCAAAGGACTGATCCAAGATTTTATTTTAAGCCATCAAATTACAGCTGCACGAGGCAAGGTTTTTATGGTAAAAATACACCCGTCCCATCCGTATGAATCAGAAAGTGGCGCTTGAACTGAGACGGTCGGATTTCAGGTGTCAGGTTTTAGCCTAATTGATGCTAGAAAATGCACTTAAAGGGTACCTGCTATTTTTCAACCTTGATGCTATTTTCCCATGTTTTTGTGTTTAATGAGGACAACACTTATTTGGAAATTGGTCCAGTACTGAGTGAGAGCGCTGTATACAGCAGCTGTTATATCTAAGCAAACCGCCATTTACATCCACTAAAAAGTGCTTGTTTTTGCCACTGACAGGCTCAGATTGTTATAAGTGTTGGACAACATTTTGGAAAGTCACACTCAAGGAGAAGTCTTGTTCTGAAATCTGGCGATGTGACAACTGTGGAAACACGAGTGCCGGTGTTGAATACTGTTTCCCCCTACTTAAAACTGAACCAACCGTTATCCTGAATCATAACCACCGAAGAAAGGTAGAGGCGGGTGCAAGGCCACGGAGCTCAGGGGCCTGGTGGCATTCCTTTGGGTGCTGTGAAGAGTGGGACCTGTTGCTGCACGGCATTCAGATTTCTCCTTGAGACTTTGACACAAGAACAAACAGACTGGATCAGGAGAAATGTAAAGAAAAACCTTTCACTTCCCTGTGGGGTCCTTCCCATAATGTTGTCAGACACTTTTAATCACGACCTGAGCCTGTCAGTGGAAAAAACAAGTGCTTTTAGTGGACGTAACGTTACATGTTGTGGCTGCCTGTCGGCTGCCCGTTACAGCATTATGGACCATTTTCAGAAATGTTTGTCCCCATTACTCACTTAGACATGAAAACTTGGGAAAATAGGATCCCAGTTGAAAAATACTGAAATACTGAACTCATTCACCATGCCAACTTCATTAAATACTATGTCAATGTTGTGTCATCAGCTTGTTTCACTGACTTGACAACAAACAGTTTGATCAGAGGGCATTTAGCAGTATTTACTATAACGTCGTCTGCATAAACATCAACTATGAATAATAGTGTCCTTAATATGCTACTTGCAGCATGTTTTCACATCAATTAATCATAACCCATATAAATTATCAAACATACTATACGTATAGCTATTGCAAGCAATTAAGCTCGTCACTGAGCAGACTACCAGCCTCTACAAGCCTCTACTCTGCATTCTACGTGTAACTAAAATGGAAGGAGGCTCCTTTGACTTTCTTGACAACCGTTGATCCGATCGACTTCACACTTGTTGGTTTGCTGAGGAGCCAGGGCATTATGTACACACTGTGTAGTGTATTAAGAGGGGACCCCTGTTAACGCCGCTAAAGGCATGCTGGGTAAAGCTCGCTCTCTGTCGCTCACTACAATACTAGCTGTTACACCGTCGAACGGCATTCTGGGTACAGCTCGCTCTCCATCGATGTTCAAGTGAACTTTTGCACCCAGACGCAACTATGTCATGGCAGGTGTATCGCTCAGGACCAAAGGCCAAAGGCGGCGCAGTGACGAGTGCGAAGTTGTCTTCATGAGTGGTTCCCGAGAAAGCTGCAAGCAGCAACACCGAAGGCCAAGCGTTCGGCCGCTGTGGACAGGCACATTTTGAACATTTCCAGAGAGTGTCGCTCCTGATGGCAGCCTACCATCAGTGTATGGTTGTGTGTGTGAATGAGTGATTGTCAGCGTGTGTTGCATGCGCTTCGAGTGGCCGGTCGACGAGAACAGTGCCACATAAAATGCAGTCCATTTAGTAGTTGTGTTAAATCATTGCGTAAATCTGCTGGGTTTGTGTATGGCATAAAACATGAGGAGAAGTGACGCTCATATGGTTGAAAGAGTGACAGATGTCCATCAGATGTCATCACTTTTGAGACATCAACTGTGTGTGTTAATGTGTCCTGCTCAATAGTACACTTTGAGTGGATTATGAAGATTAAGGAAGCAGCCGCACATATGTGGAGGAGACGGATGGAATTCACAGTCGTCACTCACACCCCATTCTTTGTCAAACTGGAATGTGAAACTGAAGCTTTTTTTATTATTATTGTTTTTCCAACATAGAAGTCTCTCCAAGAAATTAGTCCGCATATTTGATGACAAAGTGGAAGATGTTGGACCTGATTGACATTGAAAGTTACTGAGACAAAATAAAACATCATGGTTGGGCTTAAAATAAGTTTGTAAACTTAGGTTTATGAAAAACATCACAAACCCATCACTTCACAACAACATAAGTAGTGTTCCTCACTGTTTAAAACTACGTCACTAGCTCTATATATATATATATATATATATATATATGGTATAGTATAGATAAATAAAGGCTGCTCTAATAGCCTGGGGGAACAATTAACAACTCATTTTGTTGACTGTGATTTCAAGTTGTAATTTCTGGAAAAACATGCAACAGGACTGAATAAAATAGACAGACAGACCTCTGAGCTCATCAGCCAGAGGGAGGAAACACACGCTGACTTTGTTTTGACAATCATTAAGCTACATGTGTGTACTGTGTAATTATTTTGAAGAGTGTTGAACTTTAGAAATCTGTCTGTCACACAGTCACAGGGGCCGAGGCAATCTGCAGCTCTGTCACTATCAACCTAATCCCTAATGCGACATCTTAGAGCACATTAAATACTGTTATATAATACAAAAACATGCACTTGAACAGTGTGTGTGTGTGTGTGTGTGTGTGTGTGTGTGTGTGTGTGTGTGTGTGTGTGTGTGTGTGTGTGTGTGTGTGTGTGTGTGTGTGTGTGTGCAGCACAGCAGCATATAAAGCCAATAATCAGTGCTAAGTATGGAAGTGCGGGTCACACAGGACAGAGGGGCTTTCCTCCAACGAGAGGTTAGCGAAGGACGAGACGGACATTTCTCACCAGGGCTCGACTAATCTGTGGCAGCAGCTCAAATGGTGGAGATCTGGAGGAATTCTTGTGAGGAATCAGGGGATGATGAGGCTGCGCTGAGCCTAAAGCAGCTCTGTATAGCCACAGTCTGAAACAGGATTCTCTGCAGCGCCTAGATAGATCTAATTCTGTTTATTCCAGTGACACTTTGATTATATTTTGCAAAACTAATTCAGCATTTAGTCCAAACCACTTGTGGAAGCCTCGCCTGTAGTGAAATGTTCTTTTTATTTCATTTGTCGAAAGTCAAACTATGATCCTATTTGTACTTAACGCTGCTCTGCATACATTAAGTCTGTGTATAAGCTTGAAAGTCTGAACATTAAGTTTCCTAAATCTCATTTACAAATTATCGCCTTCATTTCAATGCCTTCAAACTTAATGCTGCACTCATAGTCACTAACCCACCCAGACTCACCAACCCAAATCTGAAGTTCCCATCAGCTATACACAGCGTTTTAGCGCCTTTGAGCTCGTTCTTTTGGTGAGTTTACTTCTTCGGTTAACTCTCACTGCTCTCATCCGCCAGTTTCCAGCAAGCAAAATAGCTGCGATAAACCCACAGCTCAGCATGAGAGAGCAGACAAAGTCAGCGACTAGCTGGTTAACATAGTAGAGCATTTAGCAGCTTTATATTCTTCTCAAGGGATGGGGGAGACCAAAAACAGAGCTATTAGTATTGGACTCAATTCAATGAGTGGCCAGAACCACAACTCCGGTGGTCGTGGTCCAGTGTGGAGGATATAAGGGGATCTATTGGCAGAAATGGAATATGATATTCAATAAATATCGCCGTGTCGAAGTTGGTGTCCACACGTTCTCTTTTCCAACGTGTCAAATATGCCAGCTTGGTCAGTGGCCCTAGGCTCCAAACTATGACACTCTACGTACCCCTCTAGTGTCAGAGTTTTGCACGTGTCATTTCCGCTCCTTAAATGCATACACTGTCTATTCAAAATAAAAAGGGTTAGGCAACATAACTACTTGATTAGGTCTAAGAAAAGATTGTTGTTTTGGTTAAAAATAAGTATGTTAGTTATGTAGTAGTGTATGTAAAGTAACCTCATGAAGCGTCACGTAGAGTCACTTAGCATCACTTTGCTTAAAATAAGCTTACGTTTTGGTTATACACGGGACGCGTACTGAGGTTTCCTGGGTGAAAGTCCTGTGCTTTTGGAGCCAATCAACCACTGACCTCATCCCTACGCAGACTTTATCATTTTATACTACGCAACCTGAATCCCTCCTTTACTCCCGTCATAACTACAGTCACGTAGAGCGTCAGAGTTTGAGGCTTCGGGCCGCTGACATGCTGAGGGGGAGAACGGGCTTTTTTGTGCTTTGTAAAGAAAACCAAGGCTCCATAAAAAGAGGGCAGGATTCAACAAGTACAGGTGGCTAAATCATTGACAGTTGGATTAATCTTAAATTAGCCATTTAGTAATTTTAGCACGACATCATTGTACATAGTTCAAATCATCTTCAGCTTTCAAAGTAGAGTGTTCAGGTACAAACAAAGTTTTTTTGCGCACACCTTCATGAACAATTTCATCAACTTATTTTTTTTACTTTTTTTTATTTTTAGTGAGAATACTTTGCTCATTCTTCTTTCTTCTGTCTGACCTGTCTGCTCCCAAACTAAGTCGACTCATTACTGTCAGTGCATCTGCACTGCACATAACTCTTCTTTCCCATCAACAACATCATCAGACCCACGGTAAACAACTCTCAGGGTCTTACTGCAGCACAGTGGGGAACTGTAGATTGAAGCAGCTTCACTGATTGGATTCATGTTTCTCATATCTCACTGAAAGTATTCTACATTTGCTAAAGTGTGTTTTTTTTTTATATGAACCAGTGGGATCTTCTGTTTCTGATTCCCACTGTGACAAGAAGAGAAGCGAGGCAGAGGTGAAACAAGAGGGAGAGGATTTGCAGGGCAGGGGTCAGGACTGGAGGGAGGCCGGTTCAAATCCCTGGGACAGCTGGGGAGTGAGCCCCTCCCAAAAATAACACTACTGGAGTGTCCTCAAAGTCTCCTTCAGCATTCTGTTCATAACAGGCGGCGTGCCATTATTTTGGCCATTATTATGTCAAGGAAAAAGCCCTCCCCACACTATATACTTTGAGTTGTTGAAAATTGTAGTGTAACTTCAAAACGCGGCTGAGTGTGAAAGATGAGATAACTTGAAGTTATTGATCTCTGCCGGAAGAACTGGGCCATCGCAGCAGCGGGAGAGAAGATGGCGAGATGTAAAGAAAAACAGGAAAATATGAAACCAGAGAAAACTTAACTTTAATCAAACTGTAATCGCTTTGACAGTTCTCTGGTTTCCCCAGATCACCGCTCAACTCACAGGAATGAAAAACACTGAACTGCTTGTACTACTTGTACTCTGGGGATTGGAGTGAAGAGGCGAGCTCTAGGCGACTCCCTGCAGCTTTGACGTTAATTTGAGATGCGAGCAGCAGATTATGGGACAGATAGACGCTGCGTGAGACTTTGGGACCCCCGGAGCCTGTCTGATCTTCCACTTGATCTGCGCAGCGGGACCTGGCCGCAGTGAGAGTCACTAGTAAGAAAGTGATCAGTCGGTGTGGTTCCAAGAGAGGTCAACGAGAGGGTAGCAGCACGACGACTGCCGCATGTGTAAATCTTAAACATTCATATTTCACCTTTTGCGGTGCATAAGAACCATTTTAAATGCTGAAACTAAGAGGGAAAAGAGGATTTACAAAGCATCAAAACATTTCAAAATGACAAAACCAAAACAACAAAAGCTCAATGGGTGGAAAATATTAGGAAGTATAAAGAAATAAAAACTGATGAAAGCCTATTATCTTGCCTCTTTGAGAGTTGAAGGTTTAAAGAACTGAGAGTAGCTGTGGAGCTGGCAAACAGACTCGTATGGATTTAGATTTGGTGTGTGTGTGTGTGTGTGTGTGTGTGTGTGTGTGTGTGTGGGGGGGGGGGGGGGGGGGGTTTCATGCGTTCTGGATGTGATTCCTAATCTGAGGTCAGAGTTCTCTACAATCTGGCAGTGCAGTTTCTATTTACATTTACATTTCACTAAACTGTAATCCAGTGGGAAACGGATTAGAAGTGTGCAGCACCACTTTGTGGTTATTAGATGGCATTGTAATGTGATCTTCACTCGATTCCCCCTTGCACCTTCACTCACACACATTACGTTGTTTCCCCCAAATACTTCTGTGTTCCTTGATAAAAACGTTCATTAATAAATATGAGTTCAACTGCAGTAAACTGTATGTTTACGTCTGTACAAACTTTATTTTAGATTCTTGCGGAGATCCCAAAGTTTCTAAAGATACCAGATATGCCATGCTGAATTTTGGGGTGTTGAAACTAGGGGTCAGTGACCTCGATGGAGGCCACAGCTTGAAGTGTGTGTTGGACACCCTTGTCTTTGTTGGACCTACATAAGTACCTGCCTCAGGTTAATGTGCATCACCCCTCATCTTGATCTAATTGATGAAACTGAATTGATGGGCTGTGTTTTCTTTTAATCTTGTGCATTTTTGTAGTTTCTATCATTTTATCTTATGTTAATATTTATTTTAATTCAATTTTAATCATTTAATTCAATTTTTTATTTCATTTAAAAGTTTAGGATTGTGATTATTGTCCTGTCTCACTCCCAACTCTTACTTTAGATATGATAAACCTACATAACCATAGGAGGCAAAATAAAAAAAGCTGGTGCTCATTATCAGGATTCAGCACCACAGCAGAGTGGACAGCTCCGTCTCAGACTAACCACGTTCATATATTATCGTACAGTCTATTGTAAACATATATTATCACATTAATAAGATTTTAGGATGATTAAATGAGACTGTGCAACTCAACACATCTTTAGGGTAGAAAACATCAGTCTCAGTATTATGTATGAACTACAGGAATAATTTGCTTTTCAAAAGAAAAATCCCATTGTGTCCTTTTGAAGACTCCGTTACTGGTTTTCTGTTAGAGCCAGTCTATATTGCTCTGTCTATAGGAGAAGATGTTTATAGAAAAACTTCAGCAATACCTTCATCACACTAGTAAGAATTCCCCAAGATAGAAGGTAGGTCCCCACAATGGAGTGACTTACCAGTTGCTGGGACCTCAAAATGTAATGTAAACTAGGCACCACACACACAGGGCCACAGCCACGGGAGAAAAGTCATATCCTCAGTATTGTGTCTAGGAATGTCAGACAGCTGTTGGGTTTTTTTGTGTTTAAAAAAATTCTACATTCACTGACCTTTTCTTTTTGGCCACCTGGGGGCAGCAGAAACGAGCTGCAAACATAAGGTTTACATATCATCACCTTTTAAATTACGGCTAATCATGTGTTTGCAGACAGTTCCTTATTCTGTTTCATCCAGCAGACACAATTCAACATTAGCAATCAGTTCTAGTCATGATGTTGGCCAAAAATAAAAGTCCATTATTCCTTTCTGCTCTATCTTGGTCTTTACGAAACATCCAACTCTCTAGTTTCTAAAATCCTGGCAAACCGTCCCATGAGTACGACTGTAACCCTGCAGAGTAGAACACGGGCAATCCAAACAAGACCCACCGCAGCCAGACTCTAATCCAATAAGAACCAGGGGGAGGAGCAAAAGGACAAACGGAGACCCGCCAAATGATGGAATTGACCAACTTCACCTACTGAGAGGCTTCGCCGGCAGCTGTCGGTTGTAGACAGGATGACCGAGTGTTACACTTGGACAAATGACGCTGTAGCGAATGTTCAGTCAGAAGACCATACTCTCGCAAGCCCATATTTATTTCTCATACATCTGCCAATCACTCCTCACGCATGCCCACTCATAATGTCCTTGCTGTCATGGTTCGGGCTGTCAATCATGACACCAGCCGTTTAGATCAGCTGGTCTCCTCTATCCAATAAGCACAACGACACAATTACATGGTTAGCCTATTATCCGGCTGCTGTCTCTTTTACATATGACTGTCTCTCTACCTTCAGTTCATTCATGTTGCCGTTACGCACCCCTCCACCTCCACCTCCACCTCCCCACCTCCACCTCCACCTCCCCATCTCCGCCCAGTCTTCTCAGATCCATCAGCTTCATCAACTCATCATGCTATCAGCCTCATCCTCCACCACCAGGTCTGGACTCCACGGGGGGATTTATCTTGTTGCTGATCGGGGCAGACGGCCCTCAATTACAAATCTCTCTGTAGAGTTTAAGAGCCAAAAGACTCTGAGACTTTATCATCACATCTCATCTGTTAATAATAAACAAGTATCCTTTCTTTATTTGACTGTTCTCTCCTGATTGAAATACTATTGATGTGCACAACAGAAAATAGAGGGGCAGATATGTATTACTTATATGGTATAACCCTCTGTGTGAAGTGTGAAGCCATTAACAAAGTCTTCTGCAGTTTAAGACTCAAAGAGGTTTAGTGAGAGTTGGCTAACAGTGATTGGATTATGTGAGCTCAAAGGTTCAGTGAAGAGGAGACAAACTGCAGACAATCCCTTGAAATGTCTCCCTTGCTTTTACCGGGCAGCCAGCGTTGTTTTTTTGTTGGCTGGAGGAGAAGCTAAGAATTAATCCTCATTACACAATGGAGGAAAAGCTGTTTGTGAGTTTAAATGGTGCATACAGCATGTGTGGACTCTTGTCATGTGACGGACCTGCACATGGTTTTGTATCCACTGCTTTCATGTAACACCCCATGTGTTTTTGACGTGTTTCGTAACTTCTGACCGAGGTCGGCTCGTGGCAGGAAAATGGCACTATGGATAATCTTTTATTTCAGATCATTTTAAGCAATTTTTTGCCAAACAAAAATATCTGACCCTCTGATAAAAGCTAAAACCTTGACATAATTTATCATAAATGTAAAAAGCAATGTAAATACAAGGCTCATGAAAGAATGCTCGTGAATCCCAATAAGTCTGACCTCATAACGTTTCCTGTAACACTGCCCCCGCATGAAGAGAGGCATGCAAGCTGCAGATACTGTGTCTTTTTCTGTGCACGTGACTCCTGTGCGTATGTGTGTGAGTAATTGAATTTAGCTAAATTAGTACTACATGCAGAAGCTGGTATAACTCTGTTAGCGCTCTGTTTAATAAATCAAATAAATTCTTAAATGAGTGGTTGAACCTAATTGCTGACATTTGATAATTGCATAAAGAAAAAAAATGTTTAGTTAAGATATTTAATCATATTGTTTTCCATTTGAAGAGCCAGCGTGTAGCATTCAGGGTGATCTATTGGCAGAAGTGGAATATAATATTAATAAATGTATTTTCTTTCGTGTATAATCACCTGAAAATAAGAATTGTTACTTTAGAACCGTTTATATCTGCACACGGAGCGGGTCCTCTTCACCGAGCGGTTAAACTAAACACTGGCTCTGGATCCGGATACCTCTGGGTCTGAAAAGTGAAGTTATATACCGAAGTGCCTTAAACTTGCATTATTTCTAATGTCCAGCAGGGGGCGACTCCTTTGGTTGTATAGAAGTCTATAGAAAATGACTCTACTTCTCTCTTGATTTATTCCCTCAGTAAACATTGTAAACATGAGTTTATGTCTCGATCTCTAATTTCAAGTCTTCTTCAATACAGCATGATGTTCATTTAGTACATTATGGTCCATTTAGAGTCAGACAGACCATAAAGCAGGGATGCTTTAGGGGCGGGGCTACAAGGTGATTGACAGGTCGCTGCCATGTTGTTGTCTGGTCTGGGAGTTGCCTGTGTTTTTGTCTGAGAACTTTAGCTATTTCACAGGGTGTTTTCAGGTTTCTAAAGTTAATCGTAACATCTTGGTCGACCAAAAATGTCTCAGAGTTCAGTTGTATTTAGATCCACCCTCTCGCATCACGTCCGGTTGCAAAAATCAAGATGGCGACGGCCAAAATGCCGAACTTGAGGCTTCAATACGGCAGTCCACAAACCAACGGGTGAGGTCACAGTGATAACGTCCACTTCTTGTGTACAGTCTATGCTCTAGAAAGGGCCGTTCGTGTGTTTTTGCGTCGGCAGTTCTCCAACACGCTTGGCACACAAGAGAAGTTTCAGTTGGTTGGCTGCAACCATTACCGCCAAATGCCCCCAAATCTAGACCTTTAAGACAGTTTGATGAACAATTAATCTGTGAAATTTATGTTAATATATTGCTTATTTCTTCTACAGCTGGTTATTCATGTGGCTATGTGATAGTGCAGCGGTTTCTATTTGATTGTGTAGATGTTGTTGTTCTCTTTTTTTGCAGTGTGGTTGGGTGTATGCTTGTGTATGCTACTTTATTCTTATATTTATGTTGTTTATGCTACCTATGTCCTTATGTTTATGCCTCTGTGTTTTTATGTTGTCTTTATATGTTGTCTTTAAATGTAAAGTACTTTGAGTTTACGTGCAATGAAATCTGCTATATGATTAAAACTGCCATTGCACCACTTCACTGAATCCTGTAGAGGGCAGTGTGGGACTTCAGGACTCAACTGATTGGTTCGCTTTCAGGCCGCGGACTTGTTTCACTGTGTAATGCTGGTGATGTGTTTAAGGATTCCTGTTTATGGTTATGTGATTTCACATGACCTAATAAAAACGTTTTCTAACCGTTTTTAATTATTTAATTTGTCCCACATACAGTAGAACACATGTATGATCGAGCTTATTTTTTATATTATATTTGTCTCTTTAATGTTAATAATTGTAATTGTAATTGTATCCAGCAACCCTGCCATTCTAATAATATTTATTTATGTTACACATCATTTCCCTCTAAACTCCATTAAATTCCCTTGTAGAGACCGTTTTGCTGCAAAACCTTCCGGATACGCGCACACGCACACGCCCCTGAGAAAAACTTTACTCACCCCTGATTGGTCCATACAGGGCCAGAGAGGGTGGGGAAAAGCCGTGATTAATTAGCATACCTATCGGGGCTCATAAATGTGGCGGCAGCCTCACCTGATGCCTCACGCGGCACCAAACACGCGGAGGAGGAGAGGGACTGCGGGGGAGGTGTGCATGGCACGAGAGTGGAAGTGAAATTCTGATTTGTGAAATAGCAAGGTCACTCACCTCACAGTGCCACGCACAGGTCCGCTCACAGTCCGTGGTCTGTGCGTAAAAGCGCACAGCCAAAGCAGAACTTTACGCGGTCTCCCAGGAGACGGCTCCCCTCTCGCTCCTCCGGCCGGTGGCGGTGTGAGACCTTCCCGTTGGCTGATTGGTGACTTTCACTGCCGGCTCTGCTGAGTTGTAGCCGGTCCGATCCAGAGCCCCGGGTCATCCATGAGGCTAGAGGCCGCAGCCAGGATGGATGTGTTCAGGAAGATGTGGAAGGCGCGGAAGCTGATCCTCGTGGTGTTCATCCCGCTGTCCCTGCTTCCCTTACCGCTCATCCACCCCACCAGCGTGAGTACAAGAAATGGAATATTGTTTAAAAAAAGTGATTTTCAAATTAAGAGCACAATGCAATTGGATGGTAGAATTGAAAGGAGATTAATAAAATACAACAAATCAAACTAGTTAATACTACGTGTCACTTTCGGAGAAATGCATTGCTATTATATTACATTCTGCTCACAGCAATATTGATTTTTAATTGTATTTCAACACGTTAAAAAGTTATTTAGTTAGACATTAATAAATATATCATCAAACCACATAAATACCTAGAAAACACCCGATGCAGCAGTAAACAAAACATCCAGCTGATGTGTTGGTGTCCCTCCTAGCTGCTAATGGCTTCTCTGTCTTGATGGGATTTCGTGGTGTGTGTGTGTGTGTGTGTGTGTGTGTGTGTGTGTGTGTGTGTGCGCATGTGCGTGTGCGCGCGCGCGCGTGTGTGTGTGTGTGTGTGTGAGAGAGAGAGACTAGAGACAGAATCAATCAAAAGGCACACTGTCCACTGTGTTGAGGAATGCTTGTCTCGAGCTGTCCCGATCACCAGCTGAGCTGTGTGTGTGTGTGTGTGTGTGTGTGTGTGTGTGTGTGTGTGTGTGTGTGTGTGGGGTGTGGGGGGGGGGGGGGGGGTGGGGGGGGGGGGGGTGTCGCAACATGTTGTTGAGAGGGAGATGCTGCTAAAGAGGGACAGAGGAGGAGAGAAGGACTGAACCACTTGAAGCCCATTTGGGCTCACCCTCAATCGGATAGTTTTCTGTGACAGAAGTTCTCATTCTGCCTCGTAGCTCGTGTTTGTCTTTTATGAAATGTGCCAGACGAGTGAGAGTGCAGAGGACACATAACTCTGTCTTAACCTCATGGCACAGAAACCAATAGTTTATTGTTCTGCCTGTTCGGTTTGTTGCGTCTTAATATCAGACCTACAGATTGACATTAGCATCAAAAATCTTTTAAGTTCATACGCCATGAACAGAAACCGATATCTGGCAATGTCTGCCTGTTTTAATTTAACGTAACTTATTTACAGATAGACACATAACATCCAATTTTAAGTTGGCCTTTAGGCTGTATCAGAGTTTAAAAGTGTTGAATTGATTTAAATTACATTTAAGAGCAGCAGATGTAGAAATACTTTTTGTAACCTGTGGGCACACCAATAAATTACTTTAATGTCAAACGTTAAACTGTGTAGTAGTGTTGCGTAGTTATTTTGATAGAAGATACATTTTCTATGGCACTTTGCTGATCAAGAAACACTGATTTATCTGCAGTATAACTGGTTGAAAACGATGCATTTACTAATGTCTCCATGTGGCCCGCGATCCAAAAGGTTTGGCCCCCTTTGGTCCAAACGGCCCACATTAGCCCCAGTTTGTGCCTTTCATGTATTACCACTATATTACAGTTACAGAGCTGAGCGTCAGGTTCTCTGCAAGACAAATTAAATAATCTCAATCTTCTCAAAAATATCTAAATCTTTGAAAAACTGGATAATCTGGCAGACAATAATACTTTCTGTTCTTATCATCTATATTTCTTTCTTTTTATTATTATATACTTTCATACAAAATCAGAAAATACAGATGCAACTTGAGAAAATGCAAAATGTTTTTCAAAATTTTTCAGAGAAACTGATGCTTTTTGCTGCTCACTTTAATGATAATTCATGAGAGGCATCAAACTGGGACCAGGTCCAAATCTGTGTCAAACACCAAAAATCCTTTTTATATAAATGATGATGATGATTAAGCTGCACAGAATTAAACAGGCAAAACGGGACACAAGTTTTACGGTATTTAAAATAAACAAATGGGTTTGTAGCTAACATTCTTGTCAATAATCATGCAGTCACATGCTCATTACCACATCATTAATATTAACGTTCAGGTTTTTTTTAACGCTTGCCGAGTATGGCCGTTGCTAAAGAACCACCATCTCAAACAATAACTGCGCGCGTTGTGACAGGTGTGTGTCTATGTATTATAAATGGGCTCTTCTGTGTCACAGGTATATGCGTTTCTTGTAACGTCATTATTATTCAAAGGAACTGTTACTTGCTCACATGTTGTCCGTCAGCCAATCGGCTCTGTGGCCCCTGGGAGCCTTGCTGTTATGTCGGGGCTGGTGGATGTTTGGCACGAGTCAGTGGCACAGGATGAGGCCAACCGAGAACAAAAACTTCACTACAAAGAAAAAGAAAGAAACAATCCGAGTAATTAAGTTTATATAATCACCTACCACCACGCTGGATTTCGGCCCCACGTGGCTTCCTTACGACACCAGGGACCCCAGACTGTGTCAAGAATGTGACAGGGGTCTGAAGAGAGAGAGTGTGTGTACGTGTGTGGGTTTGGAGTAGTACTGTGTCCAGCTGCAGAAAGACAGAACATCTGTTGGATGCAGTCAGGCCAGGTCAGAGGGACGGGGAGCGAGACTTGATAACAATCCAAAGCCAATGGCAGATATACGTGTGCCATTTTGCATCCCCATACAATTTAATAGCTGTAGAGTAGTCAAGCTACAGAACAGAAGTGGGTACAGCACAATGTATTCTTGGATACGAAGAGAATGTTCCCTGCATTTCAAGTACTGTTAGAAATAGCATCGTTAAAATGATTCCCATGTTAGTATTCATGAGCAGAGAGCACTGAAACTCAGCATCTGATGGTAAAATAGGTGTTTATTGTTGAGTGCATGTGTTGTTGTTGTTGTTTTGTTGGTGGTTTTTCACATCTGACTTTATTTGACAAAATAGACACGGCCTCTAGATTTTAAGGCTTTACTACGCTCTATGTATGTGTTCACTTTTATATGAGATGTTGGTTTAGTCTGCATATGGGTATACAACAGTGTGTGTGTGTGTGTGTGTGTGTGTGTGTGTGTGTGTGTGTGAGTTTAAAAGCCCATTCAGTGTCTATTCACTGAACTGATTGGTTCAGTGAATAGAGGTTTCATCTGCGACCTAATATGCCTATCTGGAGTCCTTAAATCAGTGTGTGTGTGTTGTTTCTCTCTAAATACCAATCCATGTCCACAGATAAAGAGAGTTGATGAGACAATCAATGCGCTTCTGTTGCATGCTTAGATATAAAATTGGCCTGTCAGCTGTAAAACTGTCAGTTTGAGCAAAGCGTCCAACTCATCTGGTTGAAGTTTGTAGGTCACGGAGATATGCTGGACATACAAATCCTTGAAACCACATGTGGAACTCTTTGGTTGGTTAATTCTGGCAAAGATCTGCCAGCCAGAGATATTATGATGCCTATTTAGGGTCTCAAACCTCTTCCTCTATGCAGCCGAGACACACACACACAATCACACTCAGACATTGTCTCTTTCACCTCAGGCTCTCCAGCATCGCATTCTTACGTTCTCAGAAAATCGAGTTGACTTTTGCTGAGATTTTTCTTTTTTAAAAATCCTTGAATTTTCATGCTTGTCACAGCAGTCTGACCTCGAAGCAAACACGGGCTCTCCTCCATTAGCATGTATCGACTGAGGTTGCATTAGCGATGGATGTTTGAGGAGCTGATTGAAGCTGCAGTCCTTGTGTGGCAACAATCTTCTGATAAACAGACCAATAGTCAATGATCAGGGACTGCTGAATCAGACCATCACCCTCCGAGTTTCTTTAGTCGTCCATGTTTGTCTCTCTTTATCTGTCCATTTGTTCTTAGGCTACGTCCACACTAATACGTTTTAAACTAATAAGTTTTAAACTAATACGTTTTAAACTAATACGTTTTAAACTAATACGTTTTAAAACAAGAACGATCGTTTCAGCGTCGTTTGCGAAATTATTACTGACCATACTAGCACACCTGAAAACGAATATCACATGACTATTCACGTACTTGGGCACGCAGGTGTAGTAGTGTAGACGCTCAGTGTGAACGTAGCGAAAGATGTGCGTTTTAAAATGGAACCGTAGCTGTGTGGACATGGCCTTAGTTCCCTTTTCCTCTTTCCACTCTTCTCAGCATGAATGACAGATTAACAGTCTAACACCTTGCTTTGTTTTAATCCTGTTATCAGGCGAACCTCATGGTTCGTGAATGTAAAGTTGGGGTAGAGACATGCTGATTAAAACAACAGTTAACCAAATGGAGAATACACAGTTTGTTTGTTCATTGTCAATTCTTTTTTTTTTTCTCTTTACCACATTCCGTCTTTGTGAAGTTTGTATGTGCCCTGAGACGATTTAAATTGTTACATTTTCTTTGGCAAGGCCCTTTTTGTTTATGAACCCTAACAACTTGTTTTGTTCTCAGCCTAATCCAACAGCTGTGCCTAGAAATGCCTCTTTCCTCTTGCCAAGTTAATCCACAGTGAATTATCCAAACAGGAGCACACGTTGTTGTGTTGGAGTTACAACCTGTGCGAAAAATGTCAAACCAATACCAAACCACAGCTGCTAGAAGCAACTTTGGTGATCCCAAAGACTGCATATAATAGTGGACGTAGTCCCCGTGATGTCCCCCATTGTTTTTTGGAGCCTCGAGTTCAGACTTTTGGCCGTTGCATCTCAGCTTTTTACAACCAGAACTGACACGAGAGGGTGGAGTACAACCGAACGCTAAATAAGACATTTTTTAGGTGTCCAAAATGTTACGCTTAACTTTCATGAACTAAAAAAAACCCTGTGAAAGGGTTAAAGTTGCAAGACGAAAACAAGGACAACTTCCAGACTGGACAAAGGCGTGGTAGTGACCTGTCAATCACCTTGTAGCCCCGCCCTAAAGCATCCCCTGCTTTATGGTCTGTCTGACTCTAAATGGACCATAATTTACTAAATGAACATCATGCTGTATTGAAGAAGACTTGAAACTAGAGATTGAGACATAAACTCATGTTTACAATGTTTACTGAGGGAATAAATCAAGTGAGAAATAGAGTATTTCTATGCTGCAAGTTAGTATTTAGCTCGAAGCACCGCTGTGCTTAAGTACAGGAAAGTTTTAATTTTTGTACCTTTTCATTCATCAAATCAATACCAACAAAAAAAGTTTCATGGACGTTTTGGAACTTAAAACTAGATTTTATTCAAACAGGACACAACAGAGATGCAGAAATCGTCTTAAAAATGGGTGCTATGCAACACACTTGGCATTGATTTCTGTAAAGTCCATGGTTTGAATTCCTGTGAGGTCTGAACAGGTCTGGCCATGCTTCATCCTGAAGCCCTGTGGCTAATTCTCCCCCCTCCGGGTTTATTAATTTGAGATTAACTGACCTGTTGCTGGCAAGATGTTACACTGAATGTTCCCCTTACGTAAAAGTACTACAAGCTCACACAGCATGTGGCAGAAGTGGAAAGTGCGTATGTTTACCAAATGTGGGGAGCAGGTCAACGGATAAATCACTCTCTCCAAATAATTATTCTCAAAAAATGTGCAGTGTCATCATTTCTAACGGTGCCTTTGCCTCCATGATCTGACCTACATTTGGTCTGCTGTTAAGTTTGTTCACTTGCGTGCAATATTTTCCTGCAATTTGAGTGTCAACTGTAAGGACCCATCCTTGAATTTGGGGTGTAAAATTGTTCTTCGAGTGGTGTAAAAGGTTAAATGAAAGTCTTGGTAATCTTCATAAGGCCTTAATAAATGTCACGAGATTCCTCTTTAGTTTTTAAGGTTGGGGAGCCTGTCACTAAGCCCTCTGCTGTTGCGACAGAGCAGTACGAGAGGCTGGTATGTCGATATTATATAACCATTACCAGATTAATGCAGTGTGTGTGTGTGTGTGTGTGTGTGTGTGTGTGTGTGTGTGTGTGTGTGTGTGGGTGGCCCAGTTGGATTCTGGGTATAAACCTCACACCACACACACACACACATCATGCTAATCACAAAAACGTTATTGTCTGATATCTGTCTGATAAATATGAAGCTAACCAGAAGATTGTTAATTTAGCTTAGCACAAAGACAGCAGGGGTAAATAGCTAGCCTAGTCCAACATTAATTTAATCTGCATACAACCATAAATTATACCACAACATGTAATTTGCTCTCCAAACTTTGTTTTTAACAACAAAAGAGAGGTAGGTATGATTTTTCTTTTTAACCTTTGGACAGAGGCAGGCTAGCCATTTCCCCCCTGCTTCCACACATTACAATGCTAAGCTAACCGTATCCTGGCTGTAGGCTTCTCTTGTTTCTCAAAGTTGCCAAACATTTCTAAATATGATTGCTTTTAATGGTAAGTATAAAAAAGAAATATGAACCTGTGTCTTATCTGCTCAGTGCTGAAACATTATTTGTTCCTCAATTTGTTTTCTCGTTTATAGGAGGCATGCTGTGCGTACGTGTTGATGGTGACCGCAGTCTACTGGGTGTCTGAGGCTGTTCCCCTGGGTGCTGCTGCTCTGGTACCCGCCTTCCTCTATCCGCTCTTTGGGGTACTCAAGTCCAGCGAGGTGAGTCTCTATGTATTGTCAGCTGTCTGTCTGTTTTAATAGTTTTAATGCAAACATTTTCTCAATGGAAAATGGAAAAAAAGCTCCCCTAGAATTGGTGAGGACAAAAGGGGTCAAGGACAGGAGGCAATGTAGTTATAGTGCTAACTATAGCACTCTTGTTAGACAATGTGCAATATAATCTATACATTGTTTATTCTTTATCTTATCATTTTTGCCCCCAAACAAGGGTCAAATTCTGGTTACCCGTTAGCAGCGTTAGCATGCTGTATGTGAAAATTTGGCTCATTTGGTTTATTACATTTCCAAAAATTCTAAGCTGAATTAATTTTAAATCTATATATTTTTTTGCCACTTGAGGACAGAAGAGCTACAAAAGACAGACACTTAGCATTGATATGTTATTACTATTTACACATGCAGCAGACTCAAAGCAACATGAGCATACATTCAACCGGACAAACTTATGTCTACTATTTACTGTCGTTGTAGGTCTGTTTTGCTTTTCCTGTTTTGTTTTGCTGTTTGCTTTATCGTACTCATTAGCTAGCTCTGTGTTTGGCTTCCCTCCATAGCTAACGTTAGCTTGCAAAGACTGCCATGGCTAGCACTGGTAAGCTAATGCCCACTTCATGCTGCTAGTGGACACAGTGAGCTAAAAGAGGCTAAAAGGCCACATGAGGCCGCGGAGTGGGGTGATAATGTTCTGTTGGTTTTGTCACTTCGGCAAGCTAACAATTTGAGTGGCCCTCTCCACCCCCTGTGCTCTAACATCCAATAGACAAATTAACTTAGCGCTGATAACATTATCTCATTACAATGACTACATTTACATTGATTACAATTTGCTGAAATCAGCGTGATTAGAAATTGCCTCATAAACAAGGAATTCAGATTGCTTCAACCGAAATGATGATAGTATAATACTGGAGCGAGGACATGGTGTGTAACGATGAACTCTATTGACCTTAACCTAGATTAGATTATGCTGAAATGTGTCCGTTTCCATGGGATACTTACAGTTCCATTGATATTTCTATTTACATACTTGATAACTGAGGATACCCATTCCCCACATACTGTTTGTCACAACGTCTCTGTTTTTCTGGAAGGGATGTGAAACATAAATCTTTTGGTTTGAGAAGATTAAACGTATGAAGGGGGAACAAGGGCTCTGTTGCAGTGTGTCAACCTTCTCACTCTCGAAGGGGGAAAAGTGAGAGAAACACTTATGAGAGCTAAACCATGTCGAGTGTTGCTGTGCTGGTAGTAAGAGTCAGCTGATCAGATTACTGTATATGTGGATGTACAGCAAATCCAGATCGGGAACAAAATGTGTGAAAGGCCTTTCTGTGCACTGAACCAAGTGTGTTCCAAGAACTCAGATCCACCTGCATGTGTTCGTATACTTTTAGGAATGTGATAGGTTTCTTGGATGAGTTTCCATGGGGGTTTTACAATATGTTACTTATTGTGTTACGTGTCAGTGTAAAACCGATGCGTCGTCACTCAGCGGCCAAGGTTTTGAAACCCCATTAACCTGGAACTCATCACCATTATCCCACTGGTGTTTTGTCAGTGTTCTGTCATCATCAAGTACATGCATTCAGACATGCCAATCAAACACCAACCGTCATCCTCACCGCCAAGTCTGTCACCTGGGATGATTTGATTGGTTCCACCGATGATAACAGCCGATGACGTTCTAGTAACACAAGATTCCTCTCCATTAAACTCCTCTCCCTCTTCTTCACCTTTTTTATCAGCCATTACATAAAAAGTGAGCTGTGCCAAATCGCATTGACAAACAAGCTGCCTGTTAACGCTGCTCTAAGCCTCTTGCAAAATATGTCAACAGAGAGCTTTATGCAACATATTCAGTTTTTGTATCGTACTCCCAGTCTTCCCCCCAACACCTCCACTTTCCCAAATGAACCCAATTACTGGCAGAACGCCTGTATAACACATTACTACTTATCGCACATGCAACTAAAGTTCTTGACTTGAATGATTCACACTTTTTTATCTGTTTTAATGCTGGTAATTCATGGTAGAAATTGTATCTTCTGCTATCTATCTGCTGCCACTCTTTGTACGGGTTCACTCACTGTGAGGGTGGAATGGAATGGCAAACTTAGGCCCATATTTATTCTGGTTAAAGTTTTCTCTTAAAGTCAAGATGAAAAATGCCTTTTTAACCCTTTTAGATCAAATTCCCGGTCTTATTGTGCACCTATTTGACAATATATGCAAAACATTACAAATAAATAACTGAAGCTTGTGAAGCTAGAACCGACTAATTTCAACCAATAATATCGTGACATCCATCCATCAAGCGATCTGCAACTTTTAGCTACAAGGAAGGTGTGTATAGCTCCGTATTGTCCTACACTCTAAGCCCGCCCACTTTTAACCGGTCCAATCAAATGTGAAAGATTCCATTTAAATCCCTCTTTTAGCTGTACACCGCTCAACTATTCAGTTTTGTGGGGGAATACTCACAGTGCATAAACTAAAGATGCTCTCACATCTGCTTTACTGGGCCTTTAAAACCAAATATGTCATGTTTAAATGTTTTGGAATTGACCCTAAAACTATGCTGCTTTTTGGCTGTAAATCTAAATTAAGACCGATTAACAAGGTTTCTGAATGAGTATCGCTGACACGGGAGACAAGGAACTATAAGTCAGACGACGGGTGACCAGTATTTATATTGTAAATGCATACTGCAGCATGTATTCTGTATCTGCAAACCTGGAACCCCAACAGCTTACATTATTCTTCAGTGAGCATTTAAATATGTTAATCATTTTCTTGACTAATTGTTTTATCCAGTTTGTAGCATTCAACATCGGGGCAATCTAGAAAGTTGCTCTTTTAGGTGATTTTTTTTATTTTAAGAGTTGTTGTGGTGAAGGGAGGAGGAGTTAAAAGTGTGCCCCTGCATCCTGTGTAGTTTCTTTCCCGTGCTGCTCATTTGGGCACGTCGAAATGGCCGAGAAAGAGAGTGCGATGGAGCCATGTTTAAAAATGTCCAGCAGGAGGAAGTGCAGCAGGTTTTAGGTGAGAGGTGAGGAGACGCGGTCTTATACAACATTGCGAGGCCGGGAACCCTGCGGGTGGGAAGTGGGGCAGATTAAAAAGAACAAGTGGGAAACTGTAAGTGTTGATCCAAAAAGAAGGAGGGGGAAGTGGCGAAGTCCCTGAAGGAGGAAAAAGCAAAAGGCCCCGTCTACTTTATCTTCCTGAATTTGAATTCACACAAACCTTTTTTTGTTGAAACGTTCCTCTTTTTCCACGATTAGGTGGCAGCGGAGTACTGCAAAGACACCACTCTGCTGCTGATGGGAGTCATCTGCCTGGCCGCCTCCATAGAGAAGTGGAACCTGCACAAACGCATTGCTCTGCGCATGGTGATGATTGCAGGGGCCAAGCCTGGCATGTGAGCAGCACACACACACTTCCACACACTCGCTGTACACAATACCCAATCCTGTTGCAGAAGCTCAGAGTGAGGACTGACACTGGTTGTCCTATAAGAATGTAAAAACACACGCAGTCGCAGACAAAGACATGATTCACTGTCCCTCTCTGTCCTCCAGGTTGGTGCTGGGCTTCATGTGCTGCACAGTGTTTCTGTCCATGTGGCTCAGCAACACGTCCACCACAGCCATGGTGATGCCCATCGCCGAGGCCGTCCTGCAGCAGCTGATCTGCACCGGCCTGGCCGACGGCCACAACGACTCCGAAACCGCTGAGGCCCCCGAGGACGACAGCGGTACGTCCGGCGCCGTCACCACAGGGGGAGGTCGCTGAACTATAAAAGCTTCTTTGAAACAAAAAAAACCAAAACACCCTCTTACATTAAACAGATGTTGATAGAAATACTTGCACCAACACCAACGCGTGGATGGATAACAGAGCAAACTCAAGTCACAAATATGTGATGTGTTCAGAAAATAGTGTAGCAGAACAGTTGATCTTGATTCTAGTCCACAAACAGGCTTGTGATGAATGTTGTTGTCTGCAGCTGTTTCAGAAAAAGAAGAGAACTTCGACAAAAACCAGCTGGAGCTGCTCTATCGCAACGACAGGTACGTGTGTGTGTATGTGTGTGCGTTTGTGTAAGTGTGTGTGTGTGAGATAAATAGCAGTTATTTCTCCACAATTTTCCTTGTTTTCTTCTCAATTGCAATTCCCAGTGATTCCCAGTATGTAACACAGTCCCACTTCAACTTTTAAAGTAAATTTCACTTTCTCAGATATCTTTCTTGTGTTTTGTTTTATGAATAAAACATTTTTTCACAGCTTTTCAGCAATAGGGTTCTGGAGGAATGAGTCCTAAAACCCTTGTCGTGAAGTCAATGGGTTTTTGAATGGGTTTTCACAAGTTTAAGAGATTTTAGGTGTTTTTAAAAAAGGCGATCGCTAACTGGCTAAATGAAACTACAAAACGTCATCACGCCAAATACTAGTCTGCTTTTAGCTCAGTGAAGTCATGTGACCATGGTGTGGTTTGTTTATAGTCGTTAGCTTTTTAAATCTGCAGATTGCGTTCACGCTTCAAAAATCGTAAATGTTTGTTTGCCACAGAGATTACTTTCTGCATTGATACAAAATCCAAAAATACTATTGTCTTTTTGTGGGATAGAACCAGCGCAATGCTAACTTCCGGGGTTGGCCTACAAAAATCCGTCCCCCCTGCAGCGCTCTCCAGCGTCTCGTGCATCCGATTGGCAGCATTAACAGTAACCCCAGTCTTTGACATCTTTAGTCTTTGTGAAGCCTTCATGTTCTCTTCTCTTGTCCCTCCGGCAGCGACTGCACTAAACAGGAGCTCTCGACACTAAGTGAGGTGAGACCCTCGAAAGGCTTCTTTTGTTTTCCAAACAGATAGAAGTCAAATAATTTGAAATCCTATGATGTGAGTGAAGTCTTTTTCTCTGAGTCCCTTGCTCTTGTTCTCAGGTGCAGAGCGGGGAGGCGAATGGTTTGGGACTCATCAGGCACACCAACGGACACCTGCCGCAGGTGAGGAACACGCGCAGGCAGACACGCTCACACGGGACTATTAATGTCGGTAAAAAATAAATTGTCCTCAATCATTCACAACAACCCTCTCGCTCCCTCTCAGGTTGCGATCGAAATCCCGAACGTGAAGCGGGTGAAGACCAGGAGAGACTCCCAGTATCCCACCAAGAGGGATCACATGATCTGTAAATGCCTGTCGCTCAGCATCACCTACGCCGCGACGATCGGCGGCCTCATCACCATCACCGGCACGTCGACCAACCTCATCTTCGCCGAGCAGTTTAACACGTAGGTACACACACACACACACACTAACACACACACACACACACACACACACACACACACACACACACACTCTCCGTTAAAAGCCTTCTGTGTTGACAAGCATCCAGCATCCGCTGACGGTGAGAATAGATATTATAAGCAGCTTTAAAGACTGGTATCAGAGAGGTGTTTTGCTCTGGTATTAGCTCATGCAGACACCAGCTTATTTACAGCTCGATTGAATTCTTGGCTGCTGTGCCGGTCAGACCGAGACAGTTCAAGGTAACCCGGTGTCTGGGGGGGCTCGCAGGTTCTGAGATCAAACTAATCAGCCCCTACGATCCTAACAGAGCCGATTTCCTCCAGCCGCAGCACTAAGCCCGGCAGAATGGCCTCCTTCATGATGCAGCTTGTTGGACAAAGGTCAGGTTTTGATTGTGTGTGTGTGTGTGTGTGTGCAGTAGTACGAGTAATCCTGGAGTGATGGTACAAGGAACAGCAATTAATCCAAGCAACGAATAAAACAATTTTTTCAATTTCGTCAAATAAAGTGAGATAGCGCGTAAACCAGATTTCACTGACTGAACTGAACATCTTTGAGTTCAAAAATAGCCTGAGGTCAACATCTATAAGTGAGAGGCCCCTGGTGACTGAGGTCAGTCAGTCCAGGTCCCTGTCTGCAACAAGCCCATGCTAGTGCGACGAGGTCAATCGATCACATACTTGCAAGCTCAGCAAATCTCCTCTTTTGAATATTTACTGTGTATGCAATGATCATCAGTTATAGCTTCCCACTTATATCAGCTATGGTTACGCCAGATCGAACCTGCACTGTGTCTGCATATCTGTCCACGCTTTAACGCGATTGGCCTGATTGGATAGTGATTGGATATATGTTGTGGTCTAAGGAGCGGCTGTAAAGCGGCAGATAAACACAATTAATTTCCTTCAAAATAAAAGTCCTGCGTTATTTTTGCTGCTTACTCCTCATCCGTGCAGTGTTAGAAGACTTGCGCTGCGTTCCAAATCGCATACTTTTTCTTTTTACTTTGAGTATATACTGCAGCCGCCCTTACAGAGTACATACTGTTGCATGTACTCTGTTTCATCACATTCCACCACTTTGACCCTCTCACTCATATATCTGCATCGCAGAGGATTGTGGGTCAGAATGCAGCAGGACATTCTTGTGTTTTTGGCATACTGCATTTGACAAACTATGTATTGGGACATGCTAAATCTTTTTCCGGCATACTAAACAGTACGGTAGTATTGGTATTGGAACGCACAGTTGATTTATTGAAGAACAGCAGCTGATAAACACATTTCATTTCCTATAAAGTCCCCCGTTATTTTGTTCTATAAAAGCTTTTTTTTTAAGCAGCAAAATCAGGAAATGTTGTCATTTCCTCAGCAGGAACTTAACAGGACTCAGACAGCAGGTCTCCTCGGTGCTGCAGCCCCGGTTGTCCTCCTCTCGTCCCTTTGCTCTCCTCGGTAGATGAACTCCCGCGTGGGGGGCGAGATGATGGAGACCTACATTTAATAAATTGTCCCGATTGTGCCCACATGCTGTCCACACCTCACTGAGATCCCAACTCACTGCTATCCAGGCCACCTCGGCACGTGGTCTGGCTGATGGACCCCAATGCGAGCGAGATCCGACCTCGGAGCTCGACTTTCATCTGTGCAAACATTTCTTTAATGCGGCGCCGCACACTGACGGTGGCTTTGATGGTGTGTGTTCGACCCTTGTGGCCCCCCCGCTGTCCATGAGGCGGAGCTTTTGAGGAAAATGCGCACACCATAGTTGGTGGTAGCAGCATGGAATCACCGACAGATGCTGACACGCAACAATTAAATGTATGTTCATTGATATTAGAATGTTTATTGCCAACCTCTCTCATCCTTGTGAAGTAGTAAACATCACCAGAAACCCTGCAGAAGATCTGCAAAGAGGCTAAAGAGCAGTTTGTTTACAGTATATTGGTGTTGCTACTCACTCGCTCCTTATAATGGTGGACAGTCACGGGTAGGATGACAGCTGTCAGTCAAAGCAAAGACCAGAGGTCAGAGGAGGTCGGTTGATGGGGGACAAATGGTTATTTTGGACTGGGACAAGCTCCCATTTTTATCAGTACGAGCGCAAGTCAGTGGTCACAAGGTTCAGCCTTTAAAGATGCATCAATATATCACAGACTTGCATGTCAAAATCAGTGCGGCTGTTATTAAATGATGGACCAACGATTGGTGGCCCTGTGCTAATATTAGTGCTGCTGTTTCTCCAAATGAAAACCACATATCCCATCAGCCCTCTTCCTTTCTCCTGTCGCAAAGGTCCTTTCTAGCGATCAAAGTATGAAACGAGTGCTAAAGGACGACCGCCTGCACGCGCAGTTGAATTAACTCTGCGTCCCTCTTTGTCATTTCAGTCGTTACCCGGACGCGAAGGTGATCAACTTCGGCACGTGGTTCATCTTCAGCTTCCCCATCGCCATCATCATGCTGGTCCTCACCTGGCTGTGGCTGCACTTCCTCTTCCTCGGCTGCAAGTGAGTGTGTTTGTGTGTGTGTGTGTGTGTGTGTGTGTGTGTGTGTGTGTGTGTGTGTGTGTGTGTGTGTGTGTGTGTGTGTGTGTGTGTGTGTGTGTATGTGTATGTGTATTGTGTGTGTGTGTATATTGTGTGTGTGTGTGTGTGTGTGTGTGTGTGTGTGTCCTAGTGTACTGTGTGAGTACATTGCATCTTATCATTATAGACTCATGATAATCCCTCTGTCTGTCTGCCGTTGAGACCACTGCCATGTGGTTGATGCTGTTGTCGTTCTGTGTGTTCAGCTTCAGGGAAACGTGCTCGTTGAGTAAGAAACGCAAAACCAGGAGAGAGATGCTGTCGGAGAGGAGGATCCAGGAGGAGTACGCCAAGCTGGGACCCATCAGGTGGGTTTCTCTGCCCTAGCTTTCCTGACTGGATGTCCCTGGAATATTTCAAGTGAATTCATGGGAATTTGGTCAATTCCTGTCACTGACAAACAGCATGAACACACCAGGAAGAAAGACCGTTTGGAAGTGTTCTTACTTCGTGGTCTAAATTCATGCGGAAATCCAATAACTTATCTCTTGTTTGCAATTTCAAATGCTGCAAAAATGTCTCCACGTCCCATTCAAAAATATATATGAAAAGCTTTTAAAGTCCCAATAAACAACTTAAGACGTTTGGCAGTAGCTTGTGTGTATTTGTGTGTCTTACTCACACCCAGACGTCACGTTGTTGCGAAACCATGTTATCACTTGTGTAATAGTTGCGGGCTTCTGTGTGTGACTCCCAGCTACCCAGAGGTGGTGACCGGTGTCTTCTTCATCCTGATGACTCTGCTGTGGTTCACCAGAGAGCCTGGTTTCGTGCCCGGCTGGACATCTCTTTTTGAGAAGTAAGTACCAATAATGCACCACAGTTAGTGATCAGACGTGCACGTAAAATCGGCACCATAGGAACACTCATCGTCGAACTTTACCACAACGAGATAAATGCAAAGAGTTTAGAAGCACTTCTTCTTCTCCATCTTTTATATCTGCGTTACATCAGTGGTTGTTTTCTCCCTCAGGAAAGGCTACAGGACCGATGCGACAGTGTCTGTCCTTCTGGGCTTCCTGCTCTTCCTCATCCCTGCCAGGCGACCCTTCTCCTCCTCATCCTCCTCCTCCTCCTCCAGCTGGAGGAAAACAGGTCAGGACCACGCCTCGGCCGTTTTTGATACGTCTGCACTACAATTAGTTTATCTCCCAAAAAAGTGGGAAAAAGCTCAATATTGATGTATATTTTCAGCTTTATTCAAAATGAGTAGCGTTGCCATTTGTGACTAAGTTATACAATCATAAACAGTCACTTGCCCTGCCCCAAAAAGTTATTGTTTCCAGCCTGTGCTGATACATTATTTTTAACTAGGGTTTAAACGGAGTTCTTCTTTCAGAGAAATTCCTATTTTCCCTATGATCAGTAACAAATTACAGAGGAAATATCTTGGTAATTACCTGTAAAATAAAGCATTACTAAAAATGTCTTTATCATACATATTATATACTACAGTACAATGCAAAAACATTACCAACCAAATACAAAACAGTGTTTTAAAAATTCACAATATTTAGGTAAGAGAAACGAGAAATATTCACAACAAAATGATTTCTAGATATGATGCTAATTTAATAATTGTTTATTAATTATATGAGCAACAGGCCACCCAGTTAGCATTCCAGCTGTACTGACATATTTCCTGTGGTTTTTCAAGCACCTGATGACAATTCAGAGTCCGACCCGCTGGCTCCCATGATCACCTGGAAGGACTTCCAGAGGCTTATGCCGTGGGAGATCGTCATCCTGGTGGGAGGAGGCTATGCACTGGCTGCTGGTTGCAAGGTACTACGCATGTGTTTGTGTGTGTGGTTGCATTACTGTTGAGGGTTGGGAGCCATTTTTTTATCTCCAAGATTAGTCATCTCATGAAGCTCAGGGGAGCTTCTAGGTGAGACGTTATGATGAGCTGATTTTGTCTGCCTGCACAACCTTGATTTAAATGATGGACTTGAGTGAGACGTGATTGCAACCTTTGAGGATGCTCACATGTGTTTTGTGTGTGTCTGTGTGTGTGTGCAGGTGTCCGGCCTGTCGGTATGGATCGGCAGACAGCTGGAGCCCATGAGCGGTCTTCCTCCCTGGGCCGTCACCCTGCTGGCCTGCCTGCTGGTGTCGGCGGTCACGGAGTTCGCCTCCAACCCGGCGACTCTCACCGTCTTCCTGCCCATCCTGTCAGCGCTGGTACGACATTCGACCCCTCACGCACACGTGCACTCAATAACTGGTCCTCCAGTACCTACCAACGCGCAGACAGTCCAGCGGGCTCATAGCGGTGCTCTCAAAACACTTTTACGAGACACTAAAAGGGGGAAAAGGCGCTGACATGAATTCAGACTTGAGCGTGAAGAAAGCGTACCCCAATGCAAACGGACACAGCAGACTGGGCTCCTTTGGGCTCCATCTCCAAAACATATATAGTCCAAGATGTGTGACATGATGCCAGTGTCTCCTGCAGTGTTACACAATTTGGATAACTTACACAATGAAGAGGTATTTCCTTCTGAACTAGCAAAAGAATACAACTATTCATTCAGCATTTGTGACTAAACTTAGCTTAGCTTAGCATAAACACTAACAACAAAGGGAGGACAGCTAGCTGGCTCAATCCAAAAGTATCTAAAACTGAAAAGACACTGACTTTTTGGACTCCAAGAACTATTTGAATACATGAAACCGCAATCTTTGTTGTTCCCATTGGGATTAAATAAACAGGGTTAAACAAACAGGATTTAATGAGTGAGCATAAGAGGTGTTGGGAGGTGGATTTTGTTACTGTTTCCCCGTGTTTCCAAAATAAGCTAAGATAAACTGCTGGCTTCAGCTTCATGTTGAACAGACAGATATGAGAGTGGTGTCAACCCTCTTTGATATTCAATTAAACTATTCCTTTAAAAGACGCACATCTTCTTTACAAAGGGCTGCTTTTGCTGCGTTGCAGAAGCTACTCTGTCCACGCACGTTTCCTCATGAACGAAGCATCACTTCGACTATGCTCCCCCGTGGATAATTGGTCTCTCCCACTCTGCACCTCTCTCTGACAATGAAAATAGGGCCTACGAAAGCAGTTTGGAAACCATTTACCTTCTGCTTCATCTTCTTTTCCCTTTCCTTCTGTCTCCCCCCTCCACCCCCCCACATTGTTCTTCACCCACTTCCCTCCTTCCAGTCAGAGACTCTGCGCATCAACCCGCTCCACACTTTGATCCCATCCACCATGTGCGTGTCATTCGGGGTCATGCTTCCAGTGGGGAACCCCCCCAACGCCATCGTCTTCAGTTACGGCCACGTGAAGATCAGCGATATGGTGCGACACACACACACACACACACACACACACACACACACACACACACACACACACACACACACACAAAGAGAGTCACATGCTCCTTCTGCACCTGCAACTTCAAAAGGCTCGAGAGCACAGTGTGTCAAAGTTGTTTTACAAAATCAGAGGGATGAAGAATGTTCATTCTTAACTCTTGCTGAACCTTATTCTGACATTTCTTTTCGCATTGTTGAATAACTTTAACCCAATTTCTTTTAACATGTCACCATCTGGTTTTTCATTTCCTCTTCCTCTCCTCCAGGTGAAAGCCGGCTTCGGGGTGAACCTGATCGGTGTGGCGGTGGTGATGTTGGCCATCACCACGTGGGGGGTTCCCCTCTTCAACCTGAATGAGTTCCCGGCCTGGGCGGTGGCCAGGAACGTCACTGGGAGCTTATAACCACCACCAGGGTGGAGGACGAATCACTGGCAGACAGAGAGAGAGAAAAAGAGAGAGAGATGACGTTAAGAGGACGGTGTTGCTCAGAGTCCAGTCCTCTCGGATTAAACTGGACCTGAGGGAGGATGAAGAGAAGGAGGAGAAGAAGAGGAGAGCGGAGAACCATTACCTGTTGCCTAGATGTAATAATTAGAATGATAATTTTACTGGCCACAAGGGGGCGTCATGAGAAATGCAGAACTGTGTGGAGCTCTGACTCCAGCAAAAAAAAAATCTTTTTTTTCCCTCCACCAACAAAGTTTGATGGAGATCCTGTTTTCAACGAATCACTGAAGATGTTACAAAAAGCAACAAAAAAATATGTTTTGGGTGATCAGGAAACTTTGGTGAAATGATTTATAATAGAAACAAAGCCACATCATGCCTTCCTCTGTGGATTAGTTTGATATTTAGATAGAAATAAGCTACATGGCTGATGTAAGTTAGCCTCTTTTTAACTGGGTGCTTGCTGAACTTCTGCTGCTCTCAAATGTATTGCAACACGATGGGCTGGTGACAAGTTTGCTGAAAGAATTTGAGGCTTCTACTATGGCTGATACTGTCCTGCATACATAGAGCTACTTGTGGCCAAGCCTTTCAGATGAACCCGGTATCTCATACGATATATCTGTTAGTTTTTAAAAGAGGTAAAAGCTTGCGTACTGTCCATGGATGTTCTCATGTTTCCTGCATTACTTTGGAAATTGAGGCGTCTTAATATGTGCCTGATGTCTTTACCAAAGTTTCTGGAGCTGATTCTGTGCCCCATCTCACTGTCAATGCTGAACAAGCAACTCACAGTACCCACTAGTGCCTTTTTTCCATCTTGTTTCCTGTCATACTCCACTTTTAGCATGAGCCCATCTCTTGTGGGAATCAGACCTCCAACCCTGACAGTGTTACTGCCTTGCTTTAATCTCATAGCAGCGCAGCAGCTTGGTTCACCACCATCCTCCTTAAATTATGGAAAGCAGGAGCATAAGTGCTTTTTACTGTGCAATTGATACCGTTAGAATTCTAAGAGTGTACGCTGTACTGTATTTAAGGTATGAAAAGTCCCCCGTTGGTCGACTAATCAAACCACCGTGTAGTTTATGCAAATTTGATTTTTGAGCTTTCCCTTCTCTTAAAGTTTGGAAGGAGACACTCCTGCCATTCTGTGTATTCAGCCAGGTGCTTTTGTCCTCTCCTTAATTACTTCTTTGCCTTCAGCCTTCTTTTTTTTTGGAGGGGTCATACAGAATACATCTGAAAACTTCATTAAATTATGAAGTCATAAAATCAGAGAGTATTTCGCTAGCTTGAGGTCACGAAGTTTATATGCCAACATAATGATTTTAAAAATGAACTTGTGTACCTGTCAGCCGGTAGAAAACACCGTTATCAAGAATCAATAGCCTCTGTTATTTATCACAAAAGCGTATGTGTTTTATGAGATTTTTGTTACATTGGCATGTCAAGCAACAGGATGTTTGGTCCGAGGTCAGGAGGTGGGACTTTTCTCCCGGCATGTGAGGGCTAACAAGACATGCAGATTTGGGAGGCTGCAAATGGGCCTTTAAGTCCTGCGTTGTTGATGAATGTAGCGTCTGAAGGCTTCAGAGTAAAGTGAGAGAGAGAGAGGCAGCGCAGGGTTGTTTGTTCAATCAACTGTCAAATCACAATAACTGTTGTCTGATATTGAAAAGGTTTGCACATAACATTCACTGTACTGTGCAAAAATATAAAAGATGTGCTTTATATTTTGTACACATTTTAATTGCAATTTCTTTTTTTTATATCACTGCATTTAAAGTGTAGGCCCTAGTGTGGGCAGAATCAGAAGCCTACGCTTTTATTTTGTAATTTATTCAGTTCTACTGAAGGTTTGACACATCTTGATGGTGTTGCAGCAGTGACCTTTGACCCAGGGGCCACACATCTTTTGTAAATACATTCAGATTTGTAATATAAAGCCTGTTTCCAAATGAGCTGTAATATTCCTAAATTATGTGTTGTCTTGATGTCTCGTCAGACGAAAACTAGAGGTAGGATGATACAACATTATACACGCACAACAATAAAACCACTAAAACCATCGATTGTTTGAATTTTATTTATTTACAAACACCACAAGTCAGATTTTTGCCTAATGGGTTTCTGTCCTGGAATTAAAAGGTGAGTATCGGCAATCGGTAAAGATCAGCATTGATCTGTAAATCACACTGGTAGAATTGAATTGATCAAGACTTCAGTCCAAACTCCATATCGGGGTAGACCACCACCGTGGATACGAGTAAGGGCTGCACTGATCATTAGTACTCCCACATCATTAAAGTGACAACGTTTTCAGGTGAAAGACAACTGACCGTGGATCTTTTTCGTCACTTGTCCTTTCGGTTTCCTTTGTTTTGAACATCTGGATGCAGCTTTTAGCTCTACAAATAAATAACGACACAGGTGGAGTTCAGGTACTCTGTCCATAATAAAGTTAGGAGACTCCTCTCTGAGCCCTGCACCTCGACCGTGGTCTGAATGAGGCCTAAAGTCTGTCAGTCTGCAGATTTTGACAGTCTGCTGGTCCAGGGGTTAGGAAGGTTGCCGGGGCCCTTCAGCAGGTTTGAATCCTTCCGTCTGCATCTTCTCTTTGTATTTCAGGAAGTCTCTCCTCTTGGAGAAATACTTCACCTGCCAGGAAGATGGAAAAGATGAGCAACGATGCTGCATACAGCTTTCACCCGAGTGTGCTCACCTGCATGGTGAGACTCAAGGCCGATTATAAATGACTGTAAATAATGACTTTTCAAGATTGTTGATGTTGTGATTTGCTTTCTGACAGCTCTACACTAAAAACAGACCTCACTGATCACAAAGATAAAGAAGGGGTAGTTTACCCACTGAGCTGGGCAGTTTGCCTCAAACTCGCTCTGGAACTTCTGGCAGGAGTCCGTCTTGTCTCCATTGTCATCCAGACATTTCCACAGGTGGTCCCTGGCGTCCCAGCAGGCCTTCCTTTCCGCCGAGTTTGGAGCAGTCATCGCTACCTGACGCCGAGTTAAACAGTTGAAAAGACCCATTTGACCAAGTGGATGCTACACACTAAAAAACGCGTTAACCTATACTTGGACATGTCTCATTATCCTCTTCATTCGTGTAATACCTTTGCTACTCAATGCTAAGAGTTTGTAGTTTATCCTCATGCACCATCCTCTGGGTTAACGCCACCTGCTGTATGTTTATGCTTTGTATTTACATCCTGTGGGCCTCAAAAGACCACACATCTTCATTTAACTGACGTGACACCACACCACCGTGTTCCCTTTGGTATTAGAGTATGAATAATTTACTTCCAATCGCTCTCAGCTATCGCTCAACAAAAACGAAGTAGCTGACTGTAACGTTAGCCGAGTGTCGCTTCACAAGGACTCAACTGTCACTCACCGAATAAACCGCTGCAACGTCCACAATTATGTATTGGTCCCAACCACCGCTGCTGTCTGTCACTCCATGAACACGAACATGAGAGAAAAACTGTCACTGAACCACAAACGCTTGACTTTTGTAACGCGTTGACGGTCTGTGAGCAGAGACCAGTGAAGGACGCGCGTCGCAGCACTTCCTTGTCGCTTCGTGATGACGTCAGGGTGCGATTGAAGACACGCGCCAGGTGATGGCGCAGTTCGTTAAGAAATTCAAACCCGAGTGACATGTTTGGAGGTTTTTAACATTACTTGTAAATACAAACTAAATAAGTCAAGATAAAACAACAATCATTTCTCCAAACACAATGTGGAGTTTAATGTAACTCGTGTGGCGTGGACCGGTTTCCTGGGGCCGCCATGATGAGTCCGGCTGAGGGAGGGCTTCATTAGCTGGAGCTCGGTCGTGTCCGCTGTGGGTTTCTCATTAGCTAGAACGTTACATGTCAACATTGTAACGCTGTAACATTGCAGCTCGGGCCATGCTGCTGTGCTTCAACATTGTTAGGTAATGTCTTAGTAGTAAGACAACTTCCAAAATGTCTACAAATGTTCCTAACGTTTAATAAACCATAGACCGCAAGTGGCAAACAAATAATCACCACAATCTGATTTTGAGCTGACTTAAAAAAAAAAGAAAAAGATTAGTTGCACAGCTGTGAGTAGAACTGAAACAGTTAATTAATTAAATGTCTTAGTTTGAAGCAATTTAAAGTGAGCCAAATAGACTCTAGTATAGGAGGAGGAGGAGGAGGAGGAGGAGGAGGAGGAGGATGGGGTTTACGCTTGTTGTCTTAAGGCAGTATTTTAAAAAGGAGGTGAGCTGAGCTCGTGGTTCGTTCTGCTGAACACCTCTGACCCTCAATAACCCATAAATGCTGGATGTTCATGCCGGCATCATACTAGAGGTTCTATTGTCAAAATGCGAGAAACTATTTACATGTGAAAGCAATTGAGTTAGAATTCAACTGTTGTTGTGAAGGAGTCCATGGTAAAAGTTTAGTTTCTCTCTAAACTAGTGAACAAAAGCTGGCATCTGCAGTAATGTTAACAAAAGGCTAAAAGTTAGATCCGTGTGTTTTTGTTTCATCCCTGGGAGCCTCTTTTCCTCCACAGCACAACAAGTGTCGAGCTACGTGAATGTACAATAAGGTTTGTGTGTGCGAGTGTGTGTAGTCAGGCAGTGAGTGAAGACAGAGGGAATATGTGTGTTGTTGATTAACTCCCTCTCTCTTTTTCTCCCTTTCTCAGCCACAGCGATGGAGAATAGCCCCACTGGTTGCCATGGCTCCCTGCAGCAATCCATCTCAGTTCGTGTGCTTGAGCAACCTGAAGGGAATAACAAAAAAAAAAGAATACTCTGATGCAGTGGTGAGGAGCTCGCCCTCTTCCGAGGGAAGTAAGTGTTTTGTTGGCTTGTGCGTGTGTGTGACTTGAGTGTGTCTCTCTAGCTGCTTCAAGAGACAGGACTTCATTGACTATTCATACCACACACCATTTACTGACCTCACTTCAAGTTTGTTTCCTCCGCTCTCAATGAGTGTTTTTGTTTTAGTCTGCTCCAATAGGGAGATTTAGGTACAAAAGTTCCTGTCCGAGAACATGTTTTAGAAATGTGTCCCTTTGCACGAGTGTGTAAATACACACACTCGTGCAAAGAGAATGTGGAAAGTAGTTAACACTGCCATGTTAGCATTTTCACTTCTTAAAAATGTAAGTTCTTGTTTGCAGAAAAAGCACAAGCCCCTCCATAAAGGACAGACTTACACAAAGTGACCTTCCAGTGACGAGAGCTATTGGACTTTCAAATGCAACGGAGGGAATGGATGGAGCTCAAGACAAGGGAGACGCATGAAGATAAACATTTTATTAGCTGTAACGCCACACAGGTGTAACTCCCCTGCCCATGTGAATGTTTTTACATTGGGTGCACTAGGAGGCGTTTGAAAGACAGAGTGGCAGAACACACATGTGGATTCCCCCCATGGCACACCATTTCATTAATTGTCACAACGGAAAGACAGCTTCTTAAGAGTTTGTGGAGAAGTCCATTGGAGGTAGCGATCGCTTTAATAAATGACTTCAGAGAGAGACATATTGGGTTTGTTTAACTTGATGCTGTGATGTATCCAGGTCTTTGTAAACAGGTGTAGTCCCTATATTGTTGTTGGTGTTATTGGAGTTATTTTATTGTTATGGCTATAATCATTACTGGGACTTTTAACTTCTTTAGCCTATTTGTGGATTATTTATTGTAAGATACGCTGGTATAATTTAGCCTCCTGGCTATTAATTGCCAATACAAGGAATCTCAACATTCAACTGAGGTTGACTTCTCCTTCCAGACACGCCCTGAGGAGCTGCTCAATGTTCTTCTGTTGAACTTTTTAACTTTGATGTGCCCAAAACGTATAAAGGCATTTTAACTTCACCCTTGGCTTGGTTCAAGTGTGCCTGAAATACGCCCAGAGGCTTCCCTCTGTCTACAGTTGACTATTTAGACTTCAAGAGCACCTAGTATTCACCTGGAGTTTACCTGCTTCCAGTTTACTTCCAGTAACTCATTCTGTATTTCATCAAGAGAGAATCCAAGGCAGAATATGTGAAATGTTAAATGTAGCACCATACAGATGCAGGTACATCTTCTCTCCCTTAGCAATGATTTTCAGAGGTATAAGCGCTGAAGGATTGGCATAAGACATGTTCAGAAAAACTGACACGATATTAGGAGGGGTATAAAATGTTCAAAAGGGAAATATATGCCTGATAAAATGACCCAACCTGTAGAGCAGGCTCTCATCACCACTTCGCTCTGACAGTTTGCTGGTTTTAGATGCAGCGATCAGAGGCACTCATTAGACTATGGCAGCTGTTGAAGTTATATTCACATTCTCTTTGAAACTCTTATTTTCTTTCTTTTTTTCTTTTTTTTTAAAGCTAATTTGCTAGGTAGTTCCATTTTGAGGCTATTAAAGCACTAAATAATTTCCTCTCCCTCCTTCCGTAGTGTTGTTTACAGCAGCAGAGAGGTGGCATTGGAGGATTTGTGGAGAGGACGAGAAACATGAAGAGGGCAATTAGATTGCAGCCGTATGATGTATTTTCCATTCACAGCAATCACGGCTGTTACTGATGGAAAAACAGGTCCGTCAGTGGCAAAAATACATTTCATTTTTAAATGAGCTTTCTCGAGTATGAGTACCTGTCCCATGACAGAGAACTGGCTCTCTCAGCCCGGAGCCAGAGCTCACCTCATTTCCCGTCGTGTCTCTGAAGTAATAAAAACAACATCAATGGATCATTTGCCCTCTTCATCAGTTGTTCGTCTAATTCACACTGCACAAAAGCAAACTGGCAGGCCAGTGCCGCTCGCTTCATGGACCTGACAGAGGACCTGCCGTGGAGATGGGTCTGCTGTCACCTGCCCGTCAGCGTCGGCTCAGCCAGGATGTCAAAAGAAGGATGACAGGCACTTGACACGAGTCAGTTGGATATAAAGCCAGGTGCCCAGTAGTTGCAAGGGGTTGTCATGTACAGCCTGAATCCCTAGAGGATGGCAAGGTATATTTATTAACCGCCACAACAGCTTCACCGAGCTGTTATTACACAAAATATAGGTTTACAAAAAATATGGACTAAGTGTGCTGCAAGTCTGGTCCATTGACCTTCTTTGTTGACTTTCACTGGAGTCCTCACTGTTCTTTATGGTTGCTGCAGGTTTGGTCTCCAGTTGGCTCGGCTGCTTTCTGCTCATCGCTCCCCTCTCCACTGGTAAGTTGTGTCAACGCACAAACAAAACCAAACCACAGTAAGGTCATGCTCATTGAGAGTTTAGGGTTTAGTTTAACTTCGTCTGGCTCAAAGGGCAAACTACCATTGTGTGGTTTGTATTGTTGACAGACATATTGCAAAGCATAGTGCAATCTTTGAGACTTCATAACTTTTTAGTCAATAGTATAGTAGTCAATGGTTTTGTTTTTTGTGTGGTCAAAGTTACATTATTGCTTAACCAATGGGTTTTGTAGTAAATGAGCTAAACATGCAAAACCACGAGTGTGTTCCTTGATGCACCGTTGTGAAAACACTGGTTGGTCCATCACTTTTTCCATCTTACTTTTTTTCCTGATGTAAACACTTTCATCTGATTCTTTGGAATAAGCTGAATGAGATGTTGATGTGAATGAGTATGCAGAATGTGATCTACACATTCAGATTCCTGCCATTCCTTCCTTCCACCACGATGTGACGGACACAGTTGGGTTGTATTTCCAAGTGTAAATTTATGCAGTGCGTAAATAAGTGCAAGATGCCATCTTTTTTCCCCTAGAGACAATTAAGAAATTAAAAAAATTAAAAACATTGCTCTTGCATGATGCTTTAAATTGATAAAATAATTAATTTATGTAAATCCAATAAGTAGAGATATTGTGGTCCACTTGTGGATAATGTAAAATGTCTTAGGAGGAGGTAATCCACATACATAACATAAACAGTGGTGAGTGTGAGAAGAGTCATGCGACTTTAAGATCTGTGGTGGAACCTTTAGTATGCCAGGAAGGTAAATGTTAGACACACAGTCTGTAAAAAGGCCAAAACACACACTTAAAGACCCACACTCTTGCTCCCTCTCAGTTTCAAAGACACACGGACACACAAAGATGCAGGCAGCTGGCTTTTACCGTTTTCCGAGGCTGCTTGATGCCGATGATAAATGACAACTCTGACATTACTCTCCATATCGTGGGTCTTAAGATTTCTTCTGGTTTCTTCTTTTTCTCTTGCCTCCACAAGAATCTGAGTTTATTGATTACTAAATACAGCAGATGCTCCCTAAGGGAACACTTTCTTTCAACATTGGCTCGTCGGTCATTCTGCATTTTAGTCAAGTAGAACACACGCACACACAAAAATCAGGAAAGTACCGACAGTAGCCTTGGCTACAGATTTCACACTGTATTGAGTTTAAAATAAGTTCTAAGTTTGCCCAGACCAGTGTTTTCAGCATTAATTAACTAGACCATGCAGCTTAACAACATACGTGTGCAGCACTAACGAGCCCCTTTGTTGCTCCATAGCAGACATCGACTACCGATGGCATCTCTCTCGCGTGCGCACACACATCGACCAGTCTTTTCAGCCCAGTGGTGTCCAGAACACTGACCTCCAGTCGCCACCGCTGGAAGTCAATATCACTGTTAACTCGGAAACGGCATCCACTGTCATGGCAACAGGGGCTCAGGCGCACGCCCCACACACATACATGCATATAATCAAAACGTGAGGGGGAGATGGTGATTAAGAGGGGAACTTTGTTTCAGGGAACATCTTTGTCACTTCTTCACATGATGATTGTAATGTCTACTGATGACTCTGCGGGGGCTCAGTAGGTAGAGCGGCTCCCCCACTAACTAGATGATCGATGGCGCAATCTCCGGCTCCTCCAGTCCACATGTCCTTGGGCAAGATACTGAACCTCAAATTGAGCTTTTACACATCGAAATGATTCGACAGCAGACACTTCACAGGAGGATCTTCCCTCCAAGACACTTAACTGTTAGTCGGTCTCCCGCATCGACTGTACATGTATGGCCATGCAGGCTGGTCCCGTCCAGCAGCTATACCTATGAAACATAATGCCAACGAGGAAGTATAAAGACCTCAGAAGCCTACGCAGCACAGGTGGGAGTGGCGGTGGATGGGTCCAACAAACACTTATCTTTCAGCCAGGAGACTGCTGTTTGTTGCCCATGTTAATTAAACAAGATGTCATCGTTGATTTATTTCTACTTCCGTAGTTATTAAACCCAAACGACAATCTATTCCTAAACCTAATGAAGTATTTCACGATCTTTTCCTAAACCTAACTATTTAGTTATGTTGCCTAAACCTAACCTAAACCTCCTGTGAAGACGGACGTTCATTTTGAATATGAGTATTCATGAAACAAGCGGAAATTGACATGTGTTGCTGGCTTTCGTAGGAAAATGCACAAAAAAAGAGGAGCAACGTTTCGTAGGCTATCATATGAGCCGTCGTGTGAAGGTATGTGGCATACGTTGGCTTCAGTCAGTTGATTGCCAGGAAATTTGGTGTTCATGGTCCCCAGAGGAGTAACCGGACATAGTAACATAGGAACATAGGATTGGTGCTAATACTGGTCCAATCAAGACAGAAATCTAGCACTGGCTTTAAGCTCCAGGGACTGTGAAACAAGTTGCCATCAGTGTAACATCAGAAACGATAGACCATGATCCATGGCGACACAGACGCAGCAGGGCCACACACTTAACAGCGGATGACCCGAACGAACTCCCGTTGACCTTCCTCCACTCACCGTGCAAATGCATGGACAGAGGGAGGAAAGAGGGAGCAAACACGTAATCCATAATCCATGGCTGCCAGTGTGCATGCAGCGAAAAGCAAATCAGCTGTTCACAGCAGCAGGATCGGGGGAAAAGAAAAAGCTCTGTATATTTTTTGCAGGCGGCGACGGCCCGCTGTGATCATTCACCACAGCTTGTGTCTGTCCACCTGTCGGGTGGACGTGTAACTCTGTGTGCGTTCACACGTGTTCTGTTGAGATGAGGCGCTCTAGTTTTCCTTCTTTTTACTCTCACGTTGTATCGTTTGGCTCCAAAAACATGCTGTGTGCGTATGAAAGTGTGTAGCGTCTGTGCATCTGTTAGTTATATAAGACTCAAAGAGAGAGCTTTCTCTTTTCTTTTTTTTAGTCGCATTTATGTTTTTGTTCTATTTTCTCTATTTGTGTCTGTAGTCACGCAAACTGATGATACAATCAACATGTTGTTATCCCACTAGTCTTTCTCCCAAGAACACACACACACACACACACACACACACACACACACACACACACACACACACACACACACACACACACACACACACACACACACACACACACACACACACAGGAAGCACCGAGGCAAAGAGGATATTGTAACAAGCAGTTGCAAAAAAAAGTGTTGGTCCAACAAGTGAGACGAGGCTCCCGCCTGAATTAAAGAGGATTATCTCTCTTAATTTATGCTAATGAATGCACACAGAGTAACGAGAGCGGCATGTTATTGTGGGACCAAAGCACCGTCTCACTCTCACAAACATGTGCGAGAGCTCACACAACTGCTGTGTTATTGCACCATTGAAGCCTGTTGCTTGTGGAACTACACACATTGTTTTGCCCAAGACACACACACACACACACACACACACACACACACACACACACACACA
This sequence comes from Ophiodon elongatus, assembly GCA_016806645.1. Taxonomy (NCBI): domain Eukaryota; kingdom Metazoa; phylum Chordata; class Actinopteri; order Perciformes; family Hexagrammidae; genus Ophiodon; species Ophiodon elongatus. Next base: position 963,247 of record JACSYO010001857.1, on the reverse strand, counting down.
CACACACACACACACACACACACTTCGCACTATGCCATTGTGTACTTCATGGGAATCTCGTAGTCCAACCACTGCCAAAAAAATCTCACCACCATCGCAAATACACACACGCTGGTTCCGCCGTGGGACAGTCCCGGCTTGGCTGGATCCACATTCTTGTTTCGATTCACCGCTTCATAGAAAGTCTTTAAAAAACTTGTGAGGTTTCTCCCTTGAGGCTTTGTGAGGTAGTCAAATGAAACCCTCCGTGAGAGTCACCACAATGTTCCAACAGAGAAGACTTGTTGTGTGGTTTTTAATGTTATAGACATTTGAAGTAACTTGGTTATGCTTTTTTTGTTTATTTCCTATGATGTCACATAGTTGTCTTATGCACCTGACGCCATATAATATTTGTTATCCTTTCCTTCTTGCCAAGCACTTGTCTTGCTATAATAATCCGATCACATGTGCTGTGCATTCATTGCATAATCGTAGAAGAGGTCACTGCAACACACTGCAGCACCAAATACAGCTATATGGGATTAAAAAGATGTCTCTCCAGGGATATGAAAACCAATCAGCCACAGTATTACTGTTTGGAGATATTATATTGTCATTACAGTATCACTGTATCGGAGGTGATAAAGGTAGACATGACCAAGTGTGGACACACTTTGTCGTCCTCATGTATGCATTTTGTTCCCTACACATTGCTTTATATTTATATAAAGTATGACAAGTTGACTGTAAACTCGTTGTTTGCTACTATAAGTCATTATATGAATATATAATCCCCCAGAGCAGATGATAGCTGCTGGATGAATGCTGCAGACACACACCCCGTCCCCGTAGTGATAGCAGCATATTACGGGAGCGATACGGTGATTTCCATTAGGGGCAGTGGGCGGCGCGCACACGCGGCCCCGTCTCTCGCTGCGATGTACGCGAGCGCGCGTGTCCGCTATCAACGAGCCCCGCCAGCGAGCCTGCACTCCTCGCTCCGCACGCAGCCGAGCCGAACCGCACCGAGCCGAGCCGAACCGCACCGAGCCGAGCCGAGCGGAGCGGAGCGGAGCGCCTGATCAGCCGGCGCCCCGCGCAGAGGCGGCAGAGGACGGGCGATGAGCTGGTAGCGCGTCTTCAGGCCGGCCGTCCCTTTTTTAGTTGTTTTAGAGAAAACCCACATTCTGCCTCTTCACGTTTAAATTGTCTCGCGGAGACCATGGAACCGGCAGTCCCCAGGACCGAGATCTTCATCTCCCGGCTGCTCCTCTTCAGCCACATCGGTAAGAAGCTGCATGGGGAGAATTTAGTTTTATGTATTTAGATCCGATTGAGAGCGGTGGCTGTCATCTGAGCCGTGGACGGGTTTAACGCTGTCAAAAGATTGAGCGGTGCGTGTGTTCGATTCCCCTCCGGATATTCCGCGCACACTTCGGCCCCTTTCAAAATGTGCAATCGGCGGCAAAGGCGGATGAATTCTGTGCAGATGGATTCTGGATTCTGTCAGAGCGGGCGTTTGGGAAACGTGCGCCTACAATATCTACAATATCTACAAAATCTACAATATCTAGGTTCCGCCAACATATTCCTGTCCACTCGCATTTAGTTTCCTGTGAATCCTCCGCAGTACATGCGGGGATTTCTCTGCTCCTGCTTAGCGCTGGTTGAGCTGCTCGTCTCCCCAGACACGAGCACGTTGAAGTGTGAATGGAGATGTGTCCCTGATGCCTCGTGCACGCTGCATCTAAAGAAACCGGCTGGTGAACTTATGTTGTTCCTTTAGACACAGACAGGGTCCATAAAACCCCTCTTTGTTTTTTAGAGACATTCCAAAAGGAACTCTGTTACTTAGTCATGAATTGTCTGACATGTATTGAGCTTAAAGTATTGCTGTTTTATTCCTATGCCATGAATTCATATTTAGAGTATATATTTTGCCTTTTAATTTACCACAGCTCAGAAGCCCTCCAGGGCATCACACCACCTGTTAGAGTTTTCAGGAAACACCTCATAGTTTTTTTTACAAGCCATGTTGGCTGCTCTTCACCATGTTGTGGGAGCTATAAAGTGTAATGGTTTGTTAAAGACATAATCTCTCAAGATATGAGTCAGAGCAGCTGTCGAAGCACAGATCCTCTTTGGTAGAGAAATCCGAGAGAAGGACTTGGTGCTGATTTTAGTACCGGGTGCAGAAGTAGGATCGAAAAAAAACAAAATAACTTTTGTACACATTCTGTCTGTGTACTAATTTATAAAGAATAAAAAAAAAGAAAGACACAAATAAACATGTTCTCCAGTCAGATAAATCGTCACTTACCAGTTTCTTCACCCCAAACTGGTAACGGAGCGAGTATTCACAGTTTTTAAATCAGACCCGGTGCGCGTGTGACATCAAACTCGAGGTAAAAAAACTGGACCGTTTAGTTTTAGTGCTCCTCGGAGAGCAATTCATTTTCTATTGGTGGGAGTTTTGATGTATTCACGAAAAGACTTTGAAAGATAATATCTCTATATCCGTTTGGATTTCCCTCCATGCCCTTGTTTAACAAACATCATCAAATTGACATGACTCGTCCAATTTCTGTCTTAAAAAGTGTCTCAAACAGTCGAAGCAGTGTAGAGTTTGACCAATGAATCGTCAGCGCTGATAAATCCACCAATACTGGCGTAGATATGTCAGCATAGAAACACATGTTTCCATACATAGTTTGTCCACGAGAGACGGAGACAAGGAGATCTTTGACATGTCCCACTCGGTAAACTCTTTATCTTGGTCATATTTCTTTAACCAACTCATTTGAGGGATCCTCAACCAAAATCTTTGTTTATGTTATGTGTTGATGTTTAGACTATCAGCTGGCACATTGTTTTATTTGATTTTTTAAACTCTTCAATTTGACAATAGTTGCATTTTTTTTGCTTTTCTATGTCGTGTTTGTCCGGACAAACAAAGTAAACAAAAGCCTTTTTCACTTCTTCAAGTTCACGAGTTGGGTGGTTGGCATTCACCCAACTTCAGTAAAGTTTAGCTGGATTTTGACCTTTGAGAAATATAATATGCTAAAACATTCAACACCGAGTCTTAACAAGGTCACCTTTTTGTTTTTATTCCATCGTTTGCTTGTTCTAGCAAAGTGCAGGAGATGAATCTCACGACGTTCATTTCAGGAGGCCGACATCAGAGACTTCCAAATGTCCCGAACACAAACCTGCGTGTTCCCGCTTGATGAGATCTTTGTGATCTCAGATTAACTCGGATGAGCCATGAGGCCTTTTTTAATTTGAAATAACCTGGTCATTCCTTAAAACGTCCTCATTGCAGCTGCTCTTACTTCATAGCATTAAGATCACACTGCCCATAAATGACTGTGGCCTCTAACTCCTTCCTCCACCTGCTGTCACCAGAGGAAAAAAGCTTGATTGGGTACAACAGGCGGAGATCGTTTCTTTGATAGATTATTGTTTTTAAAGGTTTCTTCTATCCAGATATCGTGGTGCTGTTTTGAGAAAAGCACAGCCAACGTTTGGCTCTGCTCTAAAAGTTGCAGCGGTCGAGCTCGTTGCTCCACTTTGCTGGAGCTGCAAGTTTGCGTGTATCGTACGCGACCATCTGGTGCGAGTTTCATTTTTTTTTTTTTTTTTATATATTTGTGTTAAATATTGTCCGGACACATACGGAGAGAAAACGACGAGGGAAAGGAAATAGAGGATCCTCCAGCCATCTGGGCCACAATATGCCTGGGCACCACTCGACAATCACACACAAAACACGCTTTCTCACTCGGCCTCTCTCGCTCACACACACACACACACACACACACACACACACACACACACACACACACACACACACACACACACACACACACACACACACACACACACATAAAAGTGGCTGTGATGGTGCGGCTGGTTGTCCAAGCGGTTCTGCCTGTGAGCGTGATCTTCTATCTGGAGTCCTTCACTGTGCCATATGCTTTTCTACAGCATGGACCCCCGTACAGCACAACATACATCTGACTGCTCAGCAGCTAGCGCCCCTTCTGCCTGTGGTTCCATGTGTGCAGTTCGGAAGCAAAGGGATTTTTGATATTGAATATATGTGATTGCCCACCATGACTTTGGGTTTCATCATGCTGCGATCCTGAGATTTAAAGCTAATCTGAATCTGCTCAGCATGAAGGTAGACCGTGGGCTCGTCCTTCCCCTCCCGTCGCTCTCCTCTTCAGACCTCATTGTATTCCGCTCGGCTCTCCGAACATGAAGCTTCCGACCCATTCCATCCATTATTGATTGCATTTTGTGCTTGTTTCATGTAGTTAGTGGTGATATGTTTACTCTCCTAACAGACTGCATTTTAGTTATCAGTTTTTTTTTTTCTTTGCCACAATGTTTGACTTGAATCGGCTAATGCCCTTTTGGCTTGATGGATTGTTGGTGGATGGTGATTGGCAACAATGGCAACAGCAGCCTGCATACTATTGATCAGTCAACAGCTCAGCAGGATCTATACTGGAGTTTGGCACAAATCGTTGCTTATGTACTTTACTTTAGTGTGTGCATGTGTGTGTGTGTGTGAAAAAATTAATTTAAGACAAAACTAAGCTAATATTAACCCCCAAAAAAGCGAAATCATCATCAGTTCCCAGATTGCATTTCAGCCAATGAGCTCCATCTCCTTTGCTCTCCATACAGACGGTTTACCTGCATTCAACCAAGGCCTGCTGCAACGTGATTGGTCATCACTACTCGGACAACAACCAGAACGCTTCCAACACAAAATACTGTCCCGTTGCCTTCAGGATCTTAATATGAATGCAGAATCTGTTTCAGTGTCATGCAAAGTTCATTACTCACACATTAAATGCTGTTACTCATCAGTGACAGTGAGGTAGTCGGTAGCTAAAAATCATAATAAGAAAAAATCACCACCATCAAATACAGTAAATAGCACTATACAGTATATATCTGGCCGACATACCACCACACACGATGTCATGGTTAATGTGTGATAGTTAGTGGGAGTTCAGTGATCATATGTTCTCCATGTGAGATACCATCTGGCCACCCAGTGCACTCCCAGCATTTGAACCAGAGGGGTCGCATCCGGTGGCATAATAGGAGGCCTGATGGTGTCATAACAATTTCCCCACACATAGCACACATAGCAGCGTACTGACTGTAAATCCATAGATAATATGTAGAGAGCAGTGATGACAGAGTGTCAGATACATAGTGAATTACAGTATTATACTGTCTGTCTCAAAAGAGTTACAGTCAATGATTCTTATAATCAAACTTCCTTACAGCTGAGTGTACGACAGCGGCCCACCATGACTTATAGAATGTAAATTGTGATCCAAGAAACGGTGACTTTAATAATGACACCTGCACTGATCTACAGGCGGCAATAATGTTACAGCAATGTGCCAGCAACGAAGACTGCAAGCTAGTAAACATTGATGTAAACAATACAGGATTTAAAATACTTACTTTTCAACCCATTTATTAGCGCTCACAATACGTTTTGGTGAGTGTGTGTGTGTGTGTGTGTGTGTGTGTGTGTGTGTGTGTGTGTGTGTGTGTGTGTGTGTGTGTGTGTGTGTGTGTGTGTGTGTGTGTGTATATATATATATATATAGTTATGTTTTTTGGTGTGGGCGGCTCTGAACACTGAATGTAATGTAGCATGTGCTTAATCGGTATCGGGGGCATCGATCTGAAGGATTGGCTCGGCACTCACTTCACAGGTGTTTTTTATTATTTATATATTTTCACTGTTCATAGCATGTGATTTGAATTGCGTGCCTCCCTCCTTCTAGCTTTAACTCCAATGCTCAAAATGAGATTATTTGTGCGCTAACTTCTAAACACGCACACAGGCTGATGGAGTCTGTAGCTCTCTAAACCAGCCAAATAAAAATCTCCACTGAGGGAAATAAATCTTGTTAGAAAGATTTTCCAAAGCCTTCTTAACTGTCTGGTTCTTAGCAGGAAAAAATATAATCAGATTTTCTCCTTTTTTTTATTTTAGGGGGATGGGGCGGTGAGATTATAATATTCTAGAGAAAAGTTTTCTCATAGAATATTACAGATATATGTCATTCCTCAGAATGGAGCAAAATGTTGTATATGTACTACTTTGAGTACTATAACCGATTGATAACATTTGTGATACACGAGTGTACTCTGAGCGTACTGATAGAAGTGGGTTGCACTGTTCTAGTCACCACAGTTTTGGCTTTGCTAAAAAACCACAGATGTTACATTGAATAATTGATTGGCTGCTCTCTACTGTGATATTTGTCTTCCCTTCCTCTTTCTCCTCCACTCTCTTTCACTCCATCCAAAGCATTTTACTCATAAGTGCTCTTATTCTTTAATCCACTTAGCTGCAGTCTGCTTTTTACTGTGGCGGCGTACGGTCCCAGTTATTTCAAAGCTGGCCTGTAGCACGAGGACAGCCGAATGTCTTTGATGCTGAGCGGCCTGGACAGGGAACTCGGCTCGGCGAAACACTCGTGTCACTCAAAAGTTTTGTCAGTGTAGTTGCTCCCGTCGGCGGTGATTGGCAGACGTACAGGGTCTCCAAGGTAAAAGTGGAATACAGTGGGGGAAAGCTCTCTTGTATTACGCAAGCCAAGACTGGTCATATATTGAATTAGGGAGTGTATCATCTTGACCGTAAGGTTATCCCGTTTCTCATACAGATGCATCTTTTATAAAAAGCTTCTTGTTTCAGTAGGACATTGAGGAACTCTTTTCTTTCTTCACCTCAGCCTGATTTGGCCCGACAGGAATGCCTGACACCAAATCTTGCATTTCAGTACAGAGAAAAAATACATTCTCCGAATAGTTTGCTTGCTCTTTCGTGAAGAACGGCAACACGAGTCGCCTTTCTAGTGGTGACCCATGAGTCACGTGGCAGAAACGTCCTGAGCAGCTTCCTCAGCGTAATCCACTTCTCCACTGCCGAGTAGATCAATTTACAGGCAGAGCTTCTGAGCTACGACGACGTGAGCACGTAGTGTGTTTAGCTCTGATGTGGAATAAGTATGTTTGAGAACACGCTGAACACGAGGATCGACTTGAGAAGTTTCTTTGCCTTTGAGTCCCCATCGCAATCCGTTGTGACTGCTGCGAGTCCGCGATAACCACAGCTGCTGTCGTCTACAAAGAGGAAGCTAAAGACTTTGCAGAGCCACTTTTCAAGGCTGTACAGGAAGTTAGTAGTTCCTACTTAAGAGAGAGATTCACTGTATTTCTTTAACGCCACCAGCAGAAGTTGTACTTGACAGAAAATGTGTTTTATTATATGAATGTGATACAGGAAGACAAGTGAAAGGTTCCTTTTTTTGAATAATTCTCCAGTTTGGTTTGGAGAATGATGGCGCCCACGTTCTTTAGCATCTCATTGAATGATGACCCCCTTACTAACGAGCATCTTTTTGAAGTGCTTCCTGTCCAAGGAGTTAGTCAAAATGGTGTGCTATGTATTAAAAGTGTCCGATATTGATTCGTCTTTAGACTCGACATTTGAGACTCAAGGGAATAGCGAGGGATAACCAGCGCAAGAAAAGGAGGATGGCAGGATCACAAGGGACAAAAGGTGAAAAGGAGAGGAGAGAGAGTGGAACTAAGTCGCTGAAACCACAGAATGCCAATGCCCTCTCTGTGGTCTCTCCAGTCGAGGAGGTCTGTCTGAAGTTACAGCAGCTGACAATGGCCGTCTGTCTCTGTCGGTGCCCACGTACAAAAGCCACCGTTGTTTTTTAAAAAGGTTGGCACCGAGGACCGAGGCTACCGGAGAGGGGAAGAACCTTGCTGGTACCCGGCTGGCCAGCTGATGGGCATAGGAGACTTACACACTCTCAAACAGGAATAAACACGCACATACTTTAGAAGCCACAGGATATTAGTGTAAAGTTGTGGAAGTGTGAAAGTAATAATCAGACTTTTGACCTTAATCTAGATTAGAACTGGTTAAATCTGATTATATGGTCTGCTTGTAGATCTAATTCATTCATATTCCTGTTTCCCTGCTATGGAGCAGAGCTTGACACATGTCTAAAGACGTTCCAGCGGTGTGTCACAACCGTAAGGTTTCTCTGTTGTATAGCAATGTTCTCTCTGTCATGGTGCCACTGTGGTTTACCCACGTCACTGTTGTCTTGCAAATCTTGCAAACACTCTGCTTTAAAGTCCTTTGTGCAGCAGCTATAGACCAACATCCAAGGTCAAAGAGGTCACTGAGACTTCCCC
>JACSYO010001857.1:930000-950000 GCA_016806645.1 Ophiodon elongatus | reverse complement strand
GGTTTGTTTAGCACTCAGAAACAATATCCTCCTTTTAATATGGAGCCTAATCTCTTTAAGTCATAACCTGTGCAGCTGGACTTCTCTGTACGGCTTCGTCCATTCAGCCGGACAGAGGGAGACGTCTGCAGCATGAGTAGCAGGCCACAAATGGACCCCAAATGGTCCCAACATGCCCTGGGTTCATGCATGTGGCAACGTTGTGTTTTTAAAGCTGCACCAGGCAACATTTCTATCAATCATATTCTAATACTTATTGGATGAATATGGAGAGAGAGTTTCACCCTTCTTATTCCTTATCCACAAAACAGAAGTCTCCTGCACAGGTAATTACATGGAATGACATCGAAATAAATGGGAAATTAAATGTCCTAGCCATTAAATGGACATTTAATCAGATGGGTAACGAATGGTGGTGTGCGCTGTCCTATCAACATTTATGTTAAAGTGTTCCCTATCCAGACAACAAGTTATAAATCCTCTCTCTCTCTTCCCTGCTGTGTCTTCGTGCATCCATATTGTTCACGGTCCTGTGCATGGCTTCCAATATGACCTGCAGCAAATCAGACAGAGGCTGACAGAGTAAGATAAGGCGACAGAAACAGCGAGGCAGTGAATGAGACAAGTCAAGCGTACTAAATTAACCAGCTGACACTCAACACAGCTGACTGCTATATAAGTTATAGTCTGGCCCCTGGAGGTATGTGCCTGTATGTATGCATGGAGACGATTGTGTGTGTGTTAGTGACACTGAGGTCAACAGGTGTCACGGTTTATGTGACGCGGATGTCGCGTGTTCAGCAGGGATCAGTGATGGCTGCAGTCGTCTCGGAGTCCTTTCACTTGGCAAAAGATATTTAACAGCAGTTGGTTTAATTAGAAGTTCACTGTAGGAATGCGACTCATTATGTGTTGACAGGCGGCTTCAGTGATACAGTTTACTGTATGCTGAGAGCGGCTCAAAGGGGGGAAAGGGTTCGTTTCGTGGTCTCAAGAGGATGAATTCTATTGATTTTGGTGAACCCTTGAATTTTCCGCTTCCACCATCATGTCTCAACAACTATTGGATGTGTTGCCTTGAAATTTAGTAGAGATATTCAACGATCCCTAAAGGATAAATCCCAATAATTTTGGTTGTCCCCCAACCTTTCCGCTAGCCACCATGAGGTTGACATTTTTAATTCAGCACCAGTAGCAACTTTTTTTGTCCACTAATTGGTTTTATGACCAAACATCTGCAAAACTAATGCTCCTCCCATTATTCTCAGCTTAAAGTTGTGGTAGACACACCTGCTTTAACATCTGCATGTTAAGGGATGCCATGATACGAGAAACGAAGTAGTCATTACCAATCCCAGTGAAATTCTACAATACAATACAATACATCCCTGTACTTCAACGTACACTCCTTTTTATAATGTTTTTTTGCAAATTGGTAATTAATCTCTGATGGTCTGCCACTTTCATGCCAAAATTTCTAAATTTTACAAGATTGCATTTGAACGCATCACGATAACGTTATACTTTACCTTCACCCAATAATAATTTTTACAAATCGAGCTTGAACGCATCATAATGTGCCTCAATGCAACCTCCGTACGTTAGCTGTTAGCTCCATTAGTTATTAGCCAAGCAGGACTGTGCTGCCCATCGACAGCTAACAGCTACGTTAACTAGCTCTTCTCCTGCTGATTTCAACGCAGACTTGTTCACAATGTAGCCTCATCAGGGAAACTTTCTATCGTCCGTGGGTTGTGGGGACGCCATCGAGCCCTTATCCCCAGTCAGAATTTTGGCATTGACTTGGTGCTGAAGAATGTCAGTTTTCCTGACATCCCTATCTAGGTTTTGGGAAACTCGTCATCAAAGTGAAAATCTAATGGTGGGTTACATTGTATGAAGGATGTGACACGTGGTATTTTGTATCACAATCAAATGCTTTGCACATGATGCGTCTCCATGCTTTGGCACTGAATCATCTTAAAACAAAGAAAGAAATATAAAGTGCTTTCATTTTTCTGGAGAACTCGCACAGCCTTCAAGCTAAACCCTACATAGAACCGTACAGACACTTTCCCTCTTGTGGGTTGCACACACAGGCTTTCTGTCCCTGGAGGAACACATCGCTTCATTTAATAAGACAGCGGTAATCACGTCTACTGTTAAAAATCTGTTTGTGTTGGTGTAAATGCAGCCGACGAACACATCCCTCCTCTGAAGGATTCAGGTTAAATCAGCCCCAGGAGTCCTGTAATCCAACACTGTGCTATTCATTAGTGTTCAGCTGGGACCGGCTCACTTATCCCAGCACTAATAACACACAATCCTCCTTGCAGCGTCCCAACCCCCCCCCTCCCCCCAAAAAAAAACCTGCTGCCTAGAGCTGCTGCTGCATGTAGTTAAAAAAGTCATGATTAGATTTGATTTCAAAACAGTTGCAAGAGTTTTAAATACATGTTCCAAGCTCGATAAACTGCAGTAAACCAGCGTGCTACATTTCTTTACCCATAAATCTACAATTGATTGAAAGCAACACGTTCATGCCTCGTCTTTCTGTGTTATTGAAAGGCCTTCTCGGAAACATAAGAAACTGGTAACCGAAGAAGAGCAAAGGTCAAGGCCGAGTGAACACGGCAAAACATTCAATTTCAACACTTCATCACAAAATGACCGAATGAAGAATGGACCGAGCAAAACGGGATGGATTGATGTAAGAGGATCTGAGAGGACACCCTAGCCTATCTGGAGGGGGGGACACCCTAATCTGTCTGGAGGGGACACCCTAACCTGTCTGGGGGGGGACACCCTAACCTGTCTGTAGGGGGGGACACCCTAACCTGTCTGTAGGGGACACCCTAGCCTGTCTGGAGGGGACACCCTAGCCTGTCTGGAGGGGACACCCTAGCCTGTCTGGAGGGGACACCCTAACCTGTCTGTAGGGGACACCCTAGCCTGTCTGGAGGGGACACCCTAGCCTGTCTGGAGGGGACACCCTAACCTGTCTGTAGGGGACACCCTAACCTGTCTGTAGGGGACACCCTAGCCTGTCTGGAGGGGACACCCTAGCCTGTCTGGAGGGGACACCCTAGCCTGTCTGTAGGGGACACCCTAGCCTGTCTGGAGGGGACACCCTAACCTGTCTGTAGGGGACACCCTAACCTGTCTGTAGGGGACACCCTAACCTGTCTGGAGGGGACACCCTAGCCTGTCTGTAGGGGACACCCTAGCCTGTCTGGAGGGGACACCCTAGCCTGTCTGTAGGGGACACCCTAACCTGTCTGTAGGGGACACCCTAACCTGTCTGTAGGGGACACCCTAGCCTGTCTGTAGGGGACACCCTAGCCTGTCTGGAGGGGACACCCTAACCTGTCTGTAGGGGACACCCTAGCCTGTCTGTAGGGGACACCCTAGCCTGTCTGGAGGGGACACCCTAACCTGTCTGTAGGGGACACCCTAACCTGTCTGTAGGGGACACCCTAGCCTGTCTGGAGGGGACACCCTAACCTGTCTGTAGGGGGGGACACCCTAACCTGTCTGTAGGGGACACCCTAGCCTGTCTGTAGGGGGGGACACCCTAACCTGTCTGTAGGGGACACCCTAGCCTGTCTGTAGGGGGGGACACCCTAACCTGTCTGTAGGGGGGGACACCCTAACCTGTCTGTAGGGGGGGACACCCTAACCTGTCTGTAGGGGACACCCTAGCCTGTCTGTAGGGGACACCCTAACCTGTCTGGAGGGGGGGACACCCTAATCTGTCTGGGGGGTGGACACCCTAACCTCTCTGGAGGGGACACCCTAGCCTGTCTGGAGGGGACACCCTAACCTGTCTGTAGGGGACACCCTGGCCTGTCTGTAGGGGACACCCTAACCTGTCTGTAGGGGACACCCTAACCTGTCTGTAGGGGACACCCCAGCCTGTCTGTAGGGGGGGACACCCTAGCCTGTCTGTAGGGGTGGACACCCTAACCTGTCTGTAGGGGACACCCTAACCTGTCTGTAGGGGACACCCTAACCTGTCTGTAGGGGACACCCTAACCTGTCTGTAGGGGACACCCTAACCTGTCTGTATGGGGGGACACCCTAACCTGTCTGTAGGGGACACCCTAGCCTGTCTGTAGGGGGGGACACCCTAGCCTGTCTGTAGGGGTGGACACCCTAACCTGTCTGTAGGGGACACCCTAACCTGTCTGGAGGGGACACCCTAACCTGTCTGGGGGGTCGACACCCTAACCTCTCTGGAGGGGGGACACCCTAACCTGTCTGGGGGGGGGGACACACCCTAGCCTGTCTGGAGGGGACACCCTAGCCTGTCTGGAGGGGACACCCTAGCCTGTCTGGGCGGGGGGGGACACCCTAACCTGTCTGGAGGGGACACCCTAGCCTGTCTGGGCGGGGGGGGGACACCCTAGCCTGTCTGGAGGGGACACCCTAGCCTGTCTGGGGGGGACACCCTAACCTGTCTGGGGGGTGAGGGGAGATGGTTGCAGTTTCCTAACGCTTGCCTTTGTGATCTTTTGTCCACGTTTTTGTGCGAGCAGACGGCTTAAAGTTTCAATCGTAAGAATTCAGTTGCAGCTGATGTAGCGACGCCCGTGGTTCCCGTGATAATAGTCAGTGCGGTTTAATACCACAGTGGACATTCAATGAGCAGCTTCTTTGTGAGAACAACTGGTGTCTCTTTACAGCTCTTGTTTTACTTTTTGATCCAGACAAAAATGATGCTCTGAATGACTGAAAACTACTAAATTCTGATGAATTATTCAGCAAATACATTGCATTTTTCTTTTTTTGTCTGTTTCACAATAAAAGCCACCATGTGTTTTCACCAGTTGAATGCTTTTAATGTGGAATATCAACAGTAGGAAATGTGAGGCTAATAAGGTAAGCAATTTAAAAGTAGTGCAGGAATGAAAAAAGAAACAAATCTAGAAAGGTAATTTCAGAATTACATTAAATTCTTAGTGTAGGAGAAATGTCGATCATAAACTGTGTTTAAAAAAAACATAAAAAACAAAATCTTTTGATGAAAATCTTCAGGATTAAAACTTTTAACATTAGTTCTTCAAAAACAGGCACAACTGTTCATCTGATTGAGATAGAAATTATTGGAAATGCTGCACATTCCATTTGTGAAAATATAACATATAACCTGAAGTAATCCCATTTCCAGCTCAGAAAGACCAACAGTGATACTTTTGGTATCACTGACGATCTCATCTGTGGTTTCATTTAGTCAGTCCAGGACTTGAACTACCCTCGACATCTTTTAATAGCCAACTCATCGGATCAGATCACAACTGAGAGCTAATGTTCTTCACGCGTGCATTGCCTCGACATGTTTAGCCGTATTACATGTTTATGAGTGGAGCTCTTGTAGTCCGAGACTGCCACTTTAGTAGGAGTGAAGCTTGTAGTGAGAGTATCAGCTGTCTGGCTGACACACATCCTCATTCGGCTTTTCGTTTCGCTTCATCCTTCAGTCATACGCACTCATGCCAATACATGGGGCATCATTCAAAATGGGCTGAAGCGTGGTTTTGTTCCATATTTATAAGCGGAAACCAGTCTTTTACTCCACCAGTTTCCCCTTTATTCCGGCATCGAAGACAGGTGTGTGAATGTGAGGTGCTGTACCGGAGCCTTGTCGGAGAACTGCATGTCTGTTGACCTTTCCTACATGAATAAAACATCCAGACAAATGTCTTGACGCCGCCGCAGTCACCTAAGCCTTTAATGTCAGGCCTCGGATGCCTCCCGGGGAAATCTGATAAAGGAGAAAGAGTGCAGATGGGTGGAATAATACAGTGAGTCAGCTGTGAGCTTCATGCATGGCCAGCCCCGCAGCGGCGGAGTCCCGCGCCGAGGCACCGGTGACTCCCTGCTCCTGGCGCCCGGCCTGTCTCATCGCCCCGTTCAACCGCTTCCTCCAATGACTCGGAGCGGCTGTTTAGCCCTGACTGCTCATCCACCGCTGCTTTAGGGCCGTGAAACTCACCAGGAAGACCCAAAATGTCCATCTTAAGCTAGCGGCTGCCGTTGTAACTCCCTGACAACCGTGCATCCTTGTGGCATTTTCTCTTGAACCACGTGTTGAAAAGCTACATAATTAGTTCAACTCTTCACTCTTAATATGCCTCCCGGTTCCCCGAACTATGAAATGATGTACGTAATAACCTTTAAATAATACGTGTTGACTAAAGAAAGATATCTGATAAGCAAAATGTTATTATTCTTCGATTTGTAACTTGTTCATTAAGTATTTGGACCTTTTATTACAGAAAGTAGAGATAAATTACAACAAATGAAGGAGAGTCTGAGCCACGGTCTTAGGACACACTTGCAGCTATACTTCTAATAACTAACACGGAACATATAAAAAAAAAAGGTTCTTACTGTTGCATAATTAATACCAGGTCCTGTTGATCTTCTTTAGATATTTTTACCAGTCTTATGAGAAGCTAAGTCGAAATCTTCTCCTTGCATGGTACTCAGTTTGACTACTTTCATATGTAACCCATCCCTTTAGAAAAAGTGACTTGACTAGCTCGCTGCTGTGAGTGCAGCTCCACTTAGTGTTTCAAAGACACACTTTGCCTTAACAGTCACATCAGGATGCATCGGCCGACTCGCCTCAGTAAAGGGCGACTGATGTCAGTCGGTCAATCTGGTTTTGTGGTTTCACTTTTTCTAAATCTGGACGTGGTGAGTAGGAAAATGCAAGTGTGTCCACAGAGACGGCATGGGGAGGAAATACGCTCGCCATACATTTATAATGTGCTTCAAAACGTGTATTATATTTTTGAAGATGTTTCTAATGCATCTTAATGCATTTCCACTCTTTGATGGAGTGCTAATGCATAAAAAAACTCAGTGCTAATGCATAAAAGTACATTCAAAATCCATTTCAATCATAGAGTTTCCCTATTTTAGGCCAAAGAAATCTCCCAAATACATTTTCCTTTTTCAAATGGAAGTTCTGTTCTCTAAAGCTCTCTAAAATCACATTGAAACAACAGGTGATCCTTTGGGTTCTCTCTCTCTCTCTGTGTGTGTGTGTGTGTGTGTGTGTGTGTGTGTGTGTGTGTGTGTGTGTGTGTGTGTGTGTGTGTGTGTGTGTGTGTGTGTGTGTGTGTGTGTTGTGGTGGTTTGCCAAAGGCAAGTTAGATTAAAATCCGTCACAGTGTGATGTTAATGAAGCCATTATCGACGCCACAACGCCACAGTCAACTCCATTCTTCACTCTTTCCCCTTTTTGCTCACTTTCATTCATCTCTCTCATCAGTCTTCCCTCCTTTGTGCTAAGGCGGATGTGATCATCGAATACACTGAATTTATAGATGGCAGTGTGAGTGAACGCTGGGAAACGAGGCTTTAAATAAGCCTCTAAATGTATTGGTGTGTTGTGTTATTTTCTGTCTTTATTATTTAGTATTCAAGTCTTTCTGTTTTCTTTATTGTTGTGAAAAGTTTCTTTTTTCTTTTTACTCTCTCCTCCCTCCTGTCTTCGTTCTTAAGTCCTTGTTGCTTTTCACCATCCATTTATATTACACAGACATAAAAGAGGATCGCGAGCTGCATGTGTCAGTCATAATTGTCACTTTATGATATATTGGTCTCGGAATTGTCATTCCTGTCAGTACAGAGGGGCACAATAGGACTCGTGTTCCCTCGACTCATTTCCTCTTTTCTCATTTCCATTACTTACACATTCCAATTTCTTACATCCCAAATAGGATTTCTTTTAAGGAAGCACTTAATTTATTCCCAAGGTCAAGAATGAGCTTCCATAACTATTAGCCACCAACACATGGGCCTCTGCTCAGACCTTTAAAGACCCATAGGTAGTCTGCTTTTAGCCCTCCATGCAGCCAGTCAGCAAAGAAAATATCAGTCTCTTTAGGGAAAGAAGCAAAAGTGAGTTAAACAAGTGTGAAGCGCAACATTAAATCCCCCCCGTAGCTGCATCTGTGCATCGGGGTGTGTTGAATATTCATCGATGCAGACAATTTTACAGATGATACAGACAGGGTTTTGTTTTCAAAATGGATGCGCTGCGTTTCGTGTCAACAACATAGTTTGATAAAACTACATGAAAGGAGTGATATTTGCCCGATGTTTTAATCCCGGCGGCTGTAAACAATAGGATTACACAGTGTTCGTCCGTGCCACACAGATAGACCTAATGCAGTAGATATGGTGGTAAATGTCCATGACCTAAATCTGACTACACGGGGCTCTCATCTCCTCACAGGATAGGTGTTTGTGTTTTTTCTGCACCCAGCGAAAGATCAATAGAGGGTAGCTCAGTGATGGGCTTTGTCAGATTACATATGTTGTGCCTGTCTGTACCACTTGTGACTGCTGATCATATGAAATATGCCATCTGGTTTGCACTTTAAGTGCGTTACAGCATCGCCGTTAATACCCGTTGCGAGGCATATAGGCTTCATTTCTGGCTGCAAAAAGCATCATTTTCATATTCCAGGCATGACGCGCTTGTTTGTAGTATGTGTCACCTTTAATGGGAATTCAATCTGGGCAGGGTTAGCGTGTTAATGTGGGGATTCTTTTGGGGGTGGACAACTTTGGTGGAGAACTGATCCTAACACTATCCAAATGTCAGTTTTAGGCTAACTATATTTCTATAAGTGAAGCTAAAACATTTTGAATGTATGCAGATTGTGCTATAGTAGAATGTGGATAAATCCGAAAGCTATGCAGTATTTTAACTTCATTGTTCATCATCGTTTTATTTATCAGAGGCTCCCCCTGG
Source organism: Ophiodon elongatus (assembly GCA_016806645.1). NCBI lineage: Eukaryota > Metazoa > Chordata > Actinopteri > Perciformes > Hexagrammidae > Ophiodon > Ophiodon elongatus. The sequence continues at coordinate 941,227 of JACSYO010001857.1, read as the reverse complement.
TAGACATATGGTGCTAAAATAATGAGTGTGTCTGAAAAATGATGTTAATGGTGCAGTTTTCCTGCTGCACTCGATATTGGTACCCTGTGTGTGTGTGTGTGTGTGTGTGTGTGTGTGTGTGTGTGTGTGTGTGTGTGTGTGTGTGTGTGTGTGTGAGTGTTTCTGTTTGGGGCACCAAAGGCTAGTGTTCATTTTCTGCTACAAGGCAGAAACCTGTGTGTGTGCTGCAAACAAATCATTGTCCGCCTTTGAATAAAAGCTCTGTGTCTGTAGAGGGAATCAAGTCAGTATATGTGCAGCAGCAGCTTGAAGAATGCCCTGAACTATCAATGACTCAGAATCAGGCGGCAACCTTCGGTTCTGCCGAGTGTAGCCGATGCAGAAGTGTCTTAAAACTTGCATTTTCTCTCTTCTCGGTTGCAAAAAGAAGTCAGATTGTATAGAAGTCTATGAGAAAATTACTCTACTTCTCACTAGATTTATTACCTCAGTAAATATTGTGAACATGAGTTTATGGTTTCAAGTCTTCTTCAATACAGCATGATATTCATTTAGTAAATGATGGTCCATTTTAGAGTCAAATAGACCATGAAGCAGAGTTTGCTTTTGGGCCGGCTTACTGTGATTGACAGGTCGCTGCCGCTACCAGAGCCGTATCTGACGGGACTCCTCCGCATTCCAAATATAGTAACTTCTGTTCATCAGTTGCAAAAACAACAACATGGCGACGGCCGCATTCCAAGATGGCTGCGGTGGAATCGCCGTACTCGAGGCTTCAGAACAGCAGTCCACAAACCAATGAGTGTCACGATGACTACGTCCACCTCCCGTATACAGTCTGTGCTCAGAATAAGATGTTTGTCGCCAACGTTTGTCTGTTGTAAATGTTGCTACCCAGGCTGTCTCAAGATCAGTGTTCATACACAGAAGAGTCATCTCACTGCACTCTGCTGGAATATGTACAACACAGTTTCAACACGGTGACATCACACATATCGGTGTCGCCTTTGAGTCGGTCTATTTCCAGGCAGGCGAGGTAGTTGTAGTGAAATGTATCCACTGAATGACAGGAAAAGCCTGTCGCTCATCACATGGCAGCTGGTCATGGCGTCACCTGTCGGTCCGCATTTGTGGTTTTTTTGGAAATGCAAAAATAACACTGATAACCTTTTTTTTCCTTCTCTCTGTAGTTGTGGCAGCAGAGCCGCTGGTCCGAGGCCTGAGGAAACTCCCCGAGAACATCGACTGGTCATACTCAGGTGTGTAGGAGCCGTTAGCTGCTTTTCTGAGTTCCTTTTGCACAGGTGAAAGATATTCAACTGTCATGTGTGTGGTGACATGGGCAGTGTGCCACCTGGATAGCAGGGATTTGACAGGAAGTGGAATTTTTGGTTGTGCATGAACATTTGTTTAAATTATTTATTTTTTATACTAAAGTTCTAATACAATTTACGGCCTGTGTGTGCGTGTTAGCATCTTAATATTTAAGTAATCTGTTACCAGTCACATAGTGCATCTTACAGGTACTGTACTTAGTGACCAACCGTGTAAATCAGATCTAAGAGATGTGTTTTACAAGTAGAAATTTAAGGTTTTAAAACATAAACATAAGAGCAACAAGGTGTGGTATACTTGCAAACACACAGGAACTCATTGGAAACTGGATTGATCAACCATCAATTTTAAGTTTCAATTGGAAAGTCCCAATGATTAAGGGTCCCTCTGCTCACCTTTCAAAATCATACAGACATTTCCTTAAACAGCCAACAGGGGACCGTTCCATCAGACTGGTAAATATCACATGATACAAAGGAATTATCTGTTAACGTCTCCCGTGAGACGGCCTCGATCTGCCCTGGACCATATGGTTAGATGGCATCAGCTAACTCATTGCGAAGCCCCCGCCGAGCTAAGCTGTGGTCCGACGGAAACAAATAGTGGACACAGACAGGCCGTGATGGTCCCAGAGGGGAGATTAGTACTTAATGGTTGGGGGAAGGGGATCAGGCTCAACAGGTCATCAGTGGGCTGAATGCAGAGCTATTAAACTTATTAACCCACACCCCAAATGAATTGCTGGTGATAATCGGCACGTGACGTTTGAAACTCATAACACTGTATGATAAGGGAAATGTCTGAACCAGCATTCGCTCAATGATTTTTCAATTTAAATTCATGTCATTGACCAGAAAGTGTGTGAAGATGAAGTCCACACACTTTTAGGCATCATTACCTGTGCTTTTAAAAACTGTGACAAACCCTGATTCAGGCCAATGACCGTGCAACATTTTCAACATGGATGTTTGGTTTATGTGCAGTGAAATGATGAAACTTTAATGGTAGATTAATCATCATCATACAGACTACTTGTATTGTTTATGTAAGTGAAAACTACAAGCCAAGATAAATACTATAGTACACACTTCGTCAGCTGTTTGTTGCCGTAGAATGTATGTAAGAAGTGGACGTAGTCAACGTGACATCATCCATTTGTTTGTCGACTGTAGTTTTGAAGCCTTGAGTTTGGCGTTTTGGCCTTGGCCGTCTTGGTTTGTGGCCCTCACCGTCAAGTGCCCAGGAAGATCGCCGGACTTTGGAGCAAAGTTTACATAGTGGCTGTTGGTTGAAATTCAATTTTACTAAAAATATTTTTTATTCTGTAACTCAGCAAATAATTTATTTTTGAGGTAAATCAACTTCCCAGTACAAACACATGAATAGCTTTTATGTAAATCATTAGATCCTGAAACTTGTAAAATGCACTAATAGAGTTATTTTCCTTCCTCTGTTCTGAATTTGCCAGAAAATGAAGTGGGAATGAGGGCTGGGAGGCGGGGTTTAAGAAAACGCTAGTATGCATGCTCTATGGGCCCCATAATGCAGAAGATCTAGGTATTTTCATCTAGATTTTATAATTGAAAGTCAGATTTTTTGCTTCTTGCCGCTGAGCAACTTTCATAGGAATGAATGGGGCTCTGCCTCCATACACCCATAGTCACCATCTTGTTCTTTTGCAACCAGAAGTGACACAACACCCAGACTGGATAACGCTGTGGGAGCAACCCGTCAATCACCTTGTAGCCCCGCCCTAAAGCATCCCCTGCTTTATGGTCTGTTTGACTCTAAATGGACCATAATTTACTAAATGAACATCGTGCTGTATTGACCATAAACTCATGTTTACAATGTTCACTGAGGGAATAAATCAAGAGTGGACCCCAAACAGATTCAAATCATTGCAACATAACCAATTTGTTGAACTACAACAAAAGTATCCACATTAACTTGTGAATGAATGAACTGAAGTGCGTTTAATATGAAACCATGTTTTAATGGACCAATAGCCAGACTCACACACCAGCACAGCCACAGGGTTTTTATTTGTCCAGCTTATTTCTAGTCACACTTGTCAAAACAGTATGAATATCAATAGCTGCACATGTATTTTCATCTTGCACATTGTTTTCTTTCCCCCTGTCAAATCTTTACAATCAATTCCCAGGCAGCACCGTACACCCGGTTGGACAAAGTGTAATAGGTTTTTCTTTGTGTGATACAGTGAAATGATCAGTGTGATGAAAAGCCTGTCTGCAATAGAAATGAAGCGGCGCCGCCCCCTTCCTCTTCCCTCCTTGTCTTCCTTACTTCCATTTGTATTCCTACTTTCTGTCTCTTGTCTTTCTTTCTTCGATTCTTTCTTTCCTGCTCCACACTTCTCATTTCCCTCTCTGCTGGGTTTTGAAGTTCATCATCGCAACTGAAGGCGACTCGGTGGAAGTTCATTTGGATCCACTGTAACCGGAGCCGTGTGCACACGCACGCACACGCACGCACACGTGTGCGTGCGTGTGCACAATCTTGTTTTTCCGGACCGGCTCTGTTTCTTGCCTTGTGCTGCTCACTGAGTCGTGAGTAAAATCATTAACATGTGAAAGAAACACACTTCATTGTGAGGCACCGCGCACAGCTTTTTAGTTGGGTCAGAAGTAGGGGGGCAAAGGGAAATAAAAGAAAACAGGGGGCAGGAGAGTGAGAGACTGAGAGACTGAGAGAAGGAGGTTTGAAGAGAAATAAGAACTCAGCTGAAAGGAAGAGAGAGAGAGAGGCAGAGGAGGGAAGATTAACATTAAGCAACAATCAAAATTAACATTTTCCATCAAACAAACCATGGTTTGTATTACTAAAACTTAATTGCATACATATTTGTTTTGCTTCATCAGGCTTTTTTCACCACAACGATGTATGTTAGACAACACATTTGTAGGAGGATTCAGTAACAAACACAAGATATAAAGGCAACTTGTGTGAAGCAATTAAAGAAAAGTGATTCAAATTATTAAATTCAAATGATCAGGAAACAAATTGTATTTAATTATTAATTAATCTTGGCATTATTAGTTTAAATTATGTATTATAAGCTGCTTATAACTAGTGTTAGGAAGTTAAACATGTCATAATTCCCTTTCTAATATCTATTTTATATTACTGTGAAAACATCTCCATCAAACCGTAATAATTGAAGTTTAAAAAAAAAACTACATTTCACAACGATGATCTTTCACAATGGAGTTACTTGAGTTTCTGGAGGACTCATTTCAACCCTAACAGGTCCGATACCCGCTCTCCTTTTAGTTCTGTTGGTCTGAAAACAGCATTCTGCTTTGAGTCTAAAGGGAGCCACATCAGTAAAGTCTGTGAAAGCAAAGCGACGAGACACTGAAGCGCTCCGTCTAAGAGGAGCCGCACAGTGTAGTGAAACACGTTCATGGTTCGGCACTACGAGACACCCTTTTCATTTCAGCCTTTGTTAATATTAAAGAAATATTAAAGTTGATTACATTTGGATTTGGTGCAGATTTAAATGATATAAATCTCATCAGTTACATCTGTGGCAGCTTGGTTTCATTATTTAGTTTTTTAAAACCTTGCTAGCTTTAAAAGATATTTAAAAGTATTAACAATAAACATGCAGGTACACTGTATGTTTACGCCCGAAAGCATCCCTCCACCTCCTCCTCCTCCTCCTCCTCCTCCTCCTCCTCCTCCTCCTCGTCCTCCTCCTCCTCCTCCTCCTCCTCCTCCTCCTCCTCGTTGTTCTCATCATTCCTCTGTGCTTTGTCTCCAAGGGGTCCCTGAGATCCTCCTGCCTGGAGGAGGGCCCCAGGGCCCCATCTGTTATGTGTGTGTTTGTGTGAAATTGTGCGCTCCGAAAAACCAGAGTTTCTTCTTCCAGGCAAAAGCAATGGGATGCAATACATTTTTCAAAAGTTACTGTTAAAAAATAAGACTACGAGTTCCTATAGAAATATTATGGTGACTATAGTGCTACTACTTGTTTTTTTGAGTCGTATCGAAACATTATATTTCTTTGTAAACTATCAGAACAGCTGAAATATCATGTTATGTTGTGCATAGAAGATGAACCTTCATTGTCTCCTATCCTTGGAGCGGCAATGACAGAGAAAGACAAACAGAATGTTAATGTTCAAGAATAATAATGCTGGCTTCATTAATAATTCATTAAGCTTGACTGACAACATTTTTTTTTCTCCTTAGCCTTTTCCCTCTGTATCAGTGTCTCTGCCCAACCCTGTCTCCTACAAGATGACGTTCCCCTACAACTAAACTGTGTTCTCACTTACGCTGAGAGGGAAACCTATCCTCTCCTGGATTACAGACACGGTTTCAAACACGTGATTAACGTTGTAAATTGAAACACAGCAAAAATAAAGATGCACCTGGTTAGGTTAAGAAAAACATCACGATTTGGCTCAAAATGAGTATGTTTGTTACCTTATTTAAGTTAAGGACGTACATTTTAATATTTACACGGACTATGATTGGAAACGCATTTGTGATTCGGCAAAAAACAAACATAATCGGAGAGAAAATACGTTTCCATCTAAACTTAATTGACGATGCAGTTTTGTTGGATGTAAATGTAATTTTCAGGAGACCAGGCTGCTCTGCCTCCCTCTGCCTCCCTCTGCCTCCCTCTGCCTCCCTCTGCCTCCCTCTGCCTCTCTCTGCCTCCCTCTGCCTCCCTCTGCCTCCCTCTGCCTCTCTCTGCCTCTCTCTGCCTCCCTCTGCCTCCCTCTGCCTCCCTCTGCCTCTCTCTGCCTCTCTCTGCCTCCCTCTGCCTCCCTCTGCCTCCCTCTGCCTCCCTCTGCCTCTCTCTGCCTCTCTCTGCCTCCCTCTGCCTCCCTCTGCCTCTCTCTGCCTCTCTCTGCCTCTCTCTGCCTCTCTCTGCCTCCCTCTGCCTCCCTCTGCCTCCCTCTGCCTCTCTCTGCCTCTCTCTGCCTCCCTCTGCCTCCCTCTGCCTCCCTCTGCCTCCCTCTGCCTCTCTCTGCCTCCCTCTGCCTCTCTCTGCCTCTCTCTGCCTCCCTCTGCCTCTCTCTGCCTCTCTCTGCCTCCCTCTGCCTCTCTCTGCCTCCCTCTGCCTCTCTCTGCCTCCCTCTGCCTCTCTCTGCCTCCCTCTGCCTCTCTCTGCCTCCTGCCTCTCTCTGCCTCCCTCTGCCTCTCTCTGCCTCCCTCTGCCTCTCTCTGCCTCCCTCTGCCTCTCTCTGCCTCCCTCTGCCTCCCTCTGCCTCTCTCTGCCTCCCTCTGCCTCCCTCTGCCTCTCTCTGCCTCCCTCTGCCTCCCTCTGCCTCCCTCTGCCTCTCTCTGCCTCCCTCTGCCTCCCTCTGCCTCTCTCTGCCTCTCTCTGCCTCTCTGTGCCTCTCTGTATCCGTCTCCTCTCGCTTCCTGAGCCTACTAAGCCTCACCCAGGGGCGATGCAGGCTTCAATACTCCCCTGTTGCTTTATCTGGGGAACGCACACACACACACACACACACACACACACACACACACACACACACACACACACACACACACAGAGCTTTCTAAAATGAATACTTCCTGTCCACATGAGTTCACAACATTCTGTACTAAAACCATTTCTTTGAGCTCTAAACGATGTGATTGGGAAGAGAAGTGGACCGTGTTCACATTAAGAATCCGATCACACTCTTGGTTAACTAGTGCGGCCCAGAGAAACATCATGTATCTGTCTGTCATTAATGCAGCAGAATCATTGGGGTTGGACTAATGAGGACAGCATGAGAGGCTGCGTGACGGCTCCATCTCACCAAACCCCAGAAGAATTCTTTATGTATAATTTACACTTATCATGGCAATGCTAATTTTGGATCAGTGTGTGGCTGCGACCGTTCATCTTCCATTCATCCATTCGCTGGTAGGAAAATACTAAGTGTGACTGTCGGCAATGTTTTAAACAAAAACATTGTTTGTGTTGTCCAGACCAACATTAGCACTGCATGAAAGAAAAGAAAAAACGCACCACCTCATTTATATCAACAAAAAAAAAAGTGCAGGGTTGCCCAGAAATCTGTGGAACCAGGCTCAGCACAATGCATTGTTAATTATATATGTATATGCAAGAGCAGATTCCTGGTAGATGACTTTGTCACGTGAACACCATAATTCTTTGTTGAGACACAGGATAAAAACAAAAAAGGCTGCAATAACTTTTACAGTCTCATCGTATTGTACTCGGCTGTGCAGTGTTTCTGTTTGTGTCCAATAAGCCTTCAGACGCGTGGCTTGATTACTCGAGGTGGCCTTTCTGGATCATGTATGATCTTCTCCTTGGTACCTAAAGCAACAGCCCCCCTCACACACACACACACACACACACAGACACATTATTTTCTTTTTTCTGACGCAGTGTTTTTTATTTTATATATATATATATATATATAAAGGCCGACTTAAGTCTTTCTGTCACCTATGTGATGAAAGGACCATCACCAATGTATGCATACTGTATGCTGTAAAGTAGCCTACTTACAGATGATTAGCATAATCCTGACAGTCAGAAAATATGGTGGATATGTAACTAAACCTGACTGGCATTTGCAAAAATATAGACTTAAAGCTGCTCTAATCAGTGTTTTTATATACCACCTTGTTCTGGTCACCATCCCTCCGCTTGGCATGTTTTCTGTGGCACGTGTAACGTCAGCATGGAAGCATGGTGGAATCACTAAGGCACATGGCTAACGAGCCAGACTCTAAATGAATAAAATTGAACAACTAAATGCTTCATCCACACACTCTTGTCAAAGCGTAGGAAAGCACATGGCTATCCCCTGATAAATTACAACTTGGATTGGATTGTTTTTTTTGTTACAAGTGTTGCGGGGAGGCATGGCGTAATTAGCAGGCTGGCTAAGTAGTTAGCCATCTTCTCACTGGCGTGCTGATTCCGCCATGTTTTGCTGAGCGGGCCATTTCTTCATCCCTCATATAGTTTAGCTCTCTGTTTGCTGCTGCAGAGCAATATTTTCTTTCCATCTCTGAAACGCTTCTCCGATATTGTAGCTGCCTAGAGCATTGAATACCGATTTATCAACCCAAATGTATCCGATATTGATCTGTTCTATTTTGCCTCCAGTTAACATCGAGACATAATCATGACATCATCTCTAAAAGGGTCTACATAGACTGTGGATCCGTGGTAGAGCGGGGTCGTCCTTCAATCAGAGGATCGGCCATTCGATCCCCGGCTCCACTAGTGATTAATGTAAAAGGTGTGGCTCTCATTGTTTTGGTTCCACTGCTCACCATGTCACTGTTTTGGTTCACGTTCCCCACTGGTGATCTTTGGTTCCACCAATAGCAGGCACATGTTTCAGCAGATAGGCTCTGATAAAAGCCTCTGTGTGCTACCTTCCCTTCAACTAGCTGGTGAACATTGTCGTCACCAATTCATTTGAAATCAAGCTACCAGCCGGTCTTCATCCCGTCGTGTCGTGTACAGTACCAAGCAGTTTGTTTGAGTGGGACTTAGTCTCTGATAATTGGTTGGAAGCCCTTAACCTAAATTAATCAGGATCCTTGTAAGTACGCATTACCCATGTCTTTGTTGTTTTTGTTCTCATCATTTAATTTAGAGGGTCTTAGCGTTCCCTGAGGGTCTTAAAACTGCTGTAGAGGCTTTTCCACCATGACAAGAAGCCCTGATTCCAGTTTTGGGTCTCAAACAGCTAGCTGCTCGTCCTCTCTTATCTCATGTGTCCGTTGTCTCTTTTTCCGTCTACATGCATGTGTTCACCACCCACCGTGTTCTCACGTTCTCTCTTAGTCACCAAATACTGGAGGCTGGCTTCTCTTCTGCTCCAGTTGTTGCTCAGTCTGTGTGGCTGCTCGCTGAGCCTTGTGGGAGGCATGAAGTAATGATGGCGAGGTGCGTACGTGTGTTCCTTTATTCACGAACACGCTCTCTCTGCCCCCCGTTCCCTTTCCTTGTTTCTTGCTTGCAGCACCACGTGTCTGGGTTAATGAGTTCAGTGGTGACCCAGCGTGATAGGTAACTGTGTACTGTGATGATTTCAGTCTCCAAAAATCCTAGTAAACTTATCTGTCTTACCTGTCACAGGTTGGCAGACTGCGCTGTCAGTTATACAAACATGTATGCATATGCTGGAGTTATCTCATTGGCTAAGGTAAACCTCAGTGGGTGGAGCCAAAGGACACATTTTTTGTATAAAGTTGCTGTGAGAAATTTTAAACTGGTTATGAAACTGGTCTCAGTGTAATACTGGTGGCCAACCGGACCATCAGTGAGAAAATCAGCTATATATATTTAGTTATATTTTTTATATATATATATATATATTTATATATATATATATATATATGCCACCACACTCCGACCAAAATCATTAGGTTCACCAGAAACTCCCTCAGCTCAGACTCCAGCGGGCCCTCCGGAGGGGTCTCCGGAGGGCCAGGCCTTATTGCTAGGGCCCGCTATAGGAAAGGGAGACCTCCAGAACCAGGACTGCGTGGGGCAGACAGTCGGATCCTCTGCAGTAAAATGAAAGGGACTCTGGTGCTCGGAAACATTACTGCTTTATTTCTTTTGGGACCAAAATCATCATTCCTCGTAGTAGCTTTAAGTTAAGTCTGGTACAGCTTTATATTCCAGCTAACCTTCACTGTGAATCTTTAGATTACCAGTAAATCAGTTCAGAGCCAGTCTACCTTTCATTAATATTTAACTAAGGGATTCCATGCAGAGAGTCTCGTCCCGGTCGTCTCTCGCTCCAGAGACCTTTTCATATTCACACGTCTAGACGGAGCCGTCGAAGATCACATAAACAGCATATGGGGACTGTGATTCATACCCCCAGTTTTTTTTTTTCTTTTTGAATAATTTGACAGGTCTGATTGTCAGATACGCTGGCTGCAGATGTGTGTGGCAGTCCATCATTAACATAGTAGATCTCGCTGGATTGTGTGTGTGTGTGTGTGTGTGTGTGTGTGTGTGTGTGTGTGTGTGTGTGTGTGTGTGTGTGTGTGTGTGCGTGTGCTCTTGTGCTCGCTCTGGATTCATTTAGTAGCTTAGATCTTGTCAGCCTTAGGCTCACTCCTTTATGTCAGGCAGTCAGTGTGTGTGTGTGTGTGTGTGTGTGTGTGTGTGTGTGTGTGTGTGTGTGTGTGTGTGTGTGTGTGTGTGTGTGTGCGTGTGCGCGCGCCCGCCCATGAATGCATTCATAGCCATTGATTCTGCAGAATAAGAATGACTGAAGTCTCTTCTCACACAAAAGAACAATTCTTATTTCTCTGCTCAGGCTTCTGCTGTGTTGTAATCAAAGAGTTTTACTGCAAACTGAGAAACTGATTGAAACACATGACACCAGCTAAGACAGAGCAGTCCCCCTCTCACAGTAAATCCAGCATTGAGTATTGAGGTTTCAGAAAATAGGGAGAATGTTGCATCTATCTGTATATATACACACACACTGGTGTTTGAAAATAAACGTGACAGAAAATGTGTTGCACAGACAGATATGCTGTATGTAGCATTATTTGTCAACTGAATTGTTGTCGCCTTTATCACCTGCCAGTAAAATGTTGCTGTTTTTTTTTACAAAAAATGATCTCATCAGACTTGTGACCTCCCTAACTAGCGGAGATAGCGATAAAGTACACTACTGGCGTTGGACGTGTTGGTCAGGTGACCCGGCTGTTGCAGGTCGTAACAGTCCCAAATCTGAGCTGGTCACTCTCAAAAACAGACATTTTGATTCGACATAGCATTAAAAACACAGGTGTGACTGATCCCATCAGCAGCGGTTGCATTCCATTTAGCTGTAGTGTCTGTAGCGCTGAGCCGGCAGGCACAACACCAGGGCCCCGGGGTCGGGGCCCACTAGCG
>JACSYO010001857.1:910000-922500 GCA_016806645.1 Ophiodon elongatus | reverse complement strand
GTGAAAGGTTATTGTCTGCTTTGATATAAGAAGGATCATTAACATTATTGTCAGCGGACTCTGTTGTTCCCCTCATCTCTTTGCAGCATTTTAGCGTCTTTCAGCGTTGTTTTGGTTTTGTGGCCTCCAGCTTTAGCGTTTTGGTTCACTCTCACCGCTCTCATCTTCGTTTTTGGTAGACACAGCAGGCAGTTGTCATTCATAGAAGCTCTAAAAAGCCCAATATACGCTACCTGCCCAGAGCTAAACCGCAGACGGAGAAGTTAGCGACTAGTTGGATGACGTAGTGGAGCTATGCACCATGCTATGCTAAAGAGACACATATTTGGTGGAGACTAAAACAGACTCGTATCCGTCACGACTCTCAATGAATGCTAATGTTGCTCTGTAGCTGCTGGGTATGTAAATAAGGAATTGTTTGCTCACAATTTCACCTTTACAAGGCAATGATAAGGTGATAATATACGGCCTTATTGTTGCCTTTTATATGGTAATTACATGTAAATGTTTTGTTTTTCCAAGTGCCCAAAAAATGTGTTAATGCAAGTTCAAGTGTTGTTATCAGATGACAAATACCCAGTCCGGAATAGACTGCTGACAGACCAAATCCTCTTTCCATGCATAAAAAGATGAACACATCCAAGTTATAGCACCTAGAGGCTGTTGCATCACTGAAGAATTGTTTTGAGTTACTTCTTGCCAGTTGCTCAGTGCCAGAAGTTCTGAATTTAGACAAAGCTTTGGGGCCTGGTGGCCATGCGACAACTGCCACAGCTGAGTATTGGAAACTAAACGTCTAAAGGGCCTTAAACTTACTATAACGCTGTGGGCATCCCCACCAATGAACGGTACCATTCTGTAAGCGGTGGTGGGGCATGTCTGCACTCCAGCTGAGTCCCAAAATTCGGGAGGATTGTGTTGGGGTTTCTATTGTTCATAAATCTGTTGTAGGAGAAGTTTCACTCTGAAAGTCTTCAGTGAAATACATAATTTGCCTTTCCCGTTATTATGCGTGTGTTTCAGTGGCCCTCCGTGTGGAAGGGGAGTTCTTTGTGAGTGGAGGAGGGCTGAGCTCCAGGTTCCGCGTTGGTACAATCACCTTCCACTGGGGGCACTGCAATGCGACGTCCGATGGGTCTGAACACAGCCTGAATGGGATGAAATACCCTCTGGAGGTGCTGTCTTATCACCAGCACATTTATTGATCGTACATTTGTCTTCCAATGAAGCTAAACTTCTGGTTCCCTGTGCACTCGTTCAGATGCAGATCTTCTGTTACGATCCAGATGACTTCCAGAGTCTGGATGCTGCCGTTAGGGAAGGAGGGAGGATCGCTGCCTTGGCTGTGCTCTTTGAGGTCGGTCGAACCTTGTTGATCTGTGCCCGGAGCGAGAGATCAGTCTGTTCCCCCTCAAGAAATAGTGATGAGATTAAAAGTTTTTCATTTGTCCAACGAACGATGCTCTTTCCCACAGATCAGCTTGGAAGACAACGAGAGCTTCATTCCTGTTATAGAAGCCGTCAACACCGTCAGCAGGTTTGGTAGGTCACCTCTACATACGAGCACGTGTCCTCTGCAAAGAAAGTAGCTGGGTGCAGGTGGTGCCATAATAAAAGAAACCGATTTAGGGAAGTATTTGATTAGAATAGTGATTGTGTTCAGGAGAATATCTGTGTTTAATCAAAGCAGCAGCAGAAAGATTGTCTCAATAACGGTGACATTGAATTAGAGTCTGAGACAGTGCAGTCCAATCCGTTAACGTTATTATCAACAGAGCTGCAGTGGTAGCTACGTTTCCTTGAAGCATAAATAAATAGTGCATTTAATATCATTTTACCAGACAAAGCAGTGGTTTTTCAGCGAGAGAGAGAATGATCATGCAGAAACGTTACAACCATTATTACACCGTTTTCGCTTTTCTCTCCTAAATGACTGAATGACAGAATGATAAGAGGTTGCTGATTGGCTTTCATTGAATATCACGATGCATGTCGTACACTTCCCAAACTGCTTGCTCCCTGGGGTCTTACATCTTGGGGCAATACATTTCTTACTTGTTTGTTTCTTTTTTTCTTTTCTTTTTACCAGATAAGAGCGGGTCGATGGAAGCTTTCACCCTGCAGTCCTTGCTGCCCAATAACACAGATAAATATTACATCTACAATGGCTCACTAACCACACCTCCCTGCTCTGAGGCGGTGGAATGGATCGTCTTCAAACACACTGTGGCCATATCAGAAACACAGGTCAGGAGGTTTTTATCTCACACACACACACACACACACACACACACACACACACACACACACACACTGGAGTCCACTGCCACTACCCAATGCTCATTTCTTTCTGAACAGAAAGTTCTTGAATAAAGGATTACCTTGAGTAACACTGGTTTCCATTCACTCTTTTAACCTGAATGTACCTTTAAGGATTAGCATCAATTTCCAGCACAGCGGACAGTCATGTAGAAAAACGTTCTTTTGAAATCAGTGACAGCAGCTCTTACTGCTAAATTCATTAAGCATTGTGTCTGATGAAAGCCTTCAAGCGTCATGATGCAAATTTTCCATTTTTCCCATTCTTAATATTCTAAATAATGTAAAACAGAAAGGTTATTTTTGTTCTTTTGGTTATGTATCTAGTGGATATCACCATGAAACTTCCCTTAGTTGATTACTTCCTTTTTGAGTGACAAGTTTTCTGAAATGTTATGTTTAAATATGAAAATTAGGCGTTATGTTATTAAATATGTTCTTTTTTAGAACAGAAATCTGAAGATTGGATGAAGTCAGGTTCAGATATCTCTTTGTGTCACTCCATAAATCAGAAAATACTGTCAACTGACATAAAGAATGGTTAGGGTTGTTGTGTAAATCTGGCTATGAATGATATCTGAACAAACCCTACGTGAAAACCTTCAGACTATAGAAAGGAATGAAACTGGAAAGTTTGGTGTATGAAAGTGCTACTGAAATTGAGATTTCTGGCTTAATATGAGAAAAAAACTCATTTAGAGAAAACGGACTTTAAAGATATGTTTTGTAAAGTTCCATATATTTTGAAGACACTACATGTGAATAGGGTAAAACATTTTAACTCATCGATACCAACATGCAACTTCCACAGTTGATTACTTACATTACAAGACAATTATGTTTTGTATTACAAATTTTCCAAAATATGCAAATGAGGTATTATCTAACTTTTGATGGATTTTGGAGAAATCTACAGACGCAAACATACAAAGTGGTAAAATAATCCCCTAAATGTTTTTCTTTCCCACTAGTCTGAAAGAAGACATGTTCTGAAAGCAAAGCAGCCCAAAATCTCTGTTTTGTCTTAAAAAAGACAAACATCTCTCGTCATGTCGACATCATCGCTGCCTGTAGTTGTTGTGGCTGGTTGGTGGCTGGTTTCAGGTCAGCTGTTTTTGACATCCGCGCACAAGATAAAACCAAAAAGCTCACATTCGAGTGATGCAATGTGACAGCCTTACATCAGAGGGTTTTTTAGTGGTCATGATCTGGTGACGACGGCCTCATACAGCGGAGACTCAAGCTGACGTCACTGCAGAGAGGAGAGGAGGCTTCCTTTACTTTGAATGAAATCATCACTGTAATGATCATCAATTATGTAGCCGAATAACTGTGTGTGTGCGTGTGTGTCGGGGGGCGGGGGGGGGGGGGGGGTCTCTGCATGATTGACACATGCACATCGTAGCTCACCCGAAAATAGAGCAGCGTTGCCTCTCCGCCTGGCCTGACGCCATCCCTTTAATCACATCGGGTTATTTTGTCAACCGCACAGACACGTCTTAATTTCTTTGTTTGTCTGTCTGTCTGTCTCTCTCTCTCTCTCTCTCTCTCTCTCTCTCTCTCTCTCTCTCTCTCTCTCTCTCTCTCTCTCTCTCTCTCTCTCTCTCTCTCTCTCTCTCTCTCTCTCTCTCTCTCTCTCTCTCTCTCTCTCTCTCTCTCTGTACCCAGTTGGAGGTGTTTTGCGAGGTGATGACCATGGAGCAGGCCGGATACGCGATACTGACGGATTACCTGCAGAACAACTTCAGGGAGCAGCAGCAGCAGTTCATGGGTCAGGTGTTTGCCTCGTACACCGGAGTGGAGGACGTGCTCACACCCAGTACGTCCAAAACGTTTGCTGCTTGTAGGGCTGCGCCGAACAGATCGACGCTTCATTCGTAACCTTGACATTTGAATGCTGCTGCTTGTTTCTGCCTCCACGGCTGGACAGTTGTGTTGTCCGTCCGTCCGTCCGTCCGTCCGGTCCATTCTCGTGAACAAGATATCTTAAGGAATGCCTCGAGCGAACCTCTTTAACTTTGGACCAATGGTCCACTTACACGCAAAGATGAACTGAATAGAATTTGGTGGTCAAAGGTCAGAAAACAAGTTCAAGAATTCTAGTTATGACAATTTCACAAAAATGTCATATAAAATCAAATAATGAAGTGATAATAATTTGGAAAGACGTGGATGTAAATTAGTTGACAAGAGCAAACAATCGCGAGGAGGTAATGCTAGTTTTAATTATCAAATAGATTCAATAAATTCCATCCAGTTATTCTCTAGTTATTGTATAAAACAGCTGATTTCCTACTAGCTCTCAGTTTGGTTTCCGTTTCCATCCTCTCGTTCTCGATGCTGAGCCGGTTTCAACACGGGCCGGACTTAGTGCCCGTAAGCCATCGAGCAACTTGCCATGTGGACTATGAGAACTGCTAATTGTGCTACGTTGGTTACAAGTTCCTTTATTCGTTTTCAGTATTATTTTGGGTTCACATTCACGGTTTAGATAACACATCTAGAGAATACATTCTTTTTTTTATACGTTTGCATTCCCCTGAGCTTAATTTGATGCCATTCTTCTTAGTGCTGTAAAGTCATGTAGCATCACATCACTTGCCTGCTCACAGTGAGTTTTGGTGTTGTAGTTTAAAGCAGGCCCAAAAGTGAGTTTTGACTGGTAGCGATCTCAAGTATTGGCGCATGAAAATATATATAACTAAATCTCAGAATGCTATGATTTATTACCATAAGAAATTCTTCCTTAAAGATTTTAACATAGAATCTCCCCTTTTCCAAAGCTCTAAATCTTTTCACTAATTGAATTTACACTAAATATTGGGCAGAATGGGAGAGAAAATTGACCCTCCCTTCCTCAGAGATCAATACAAACATTACATTATTAATCCTATTTTTATCCACGACTGAAAAATATTCGTCTGCTGTCTCTGTAGCTGTAAAACTGTCCATTAAGGTCAGCCCAGTGACTATCATCAGAAGAAAAAACTCCAGACGCTCTCCATCTTCATAAAGTCGACCCTCAAGTAAAGTGGGTCTTTTGGGTTGCCAGGGAGCTCGACTTTGTAGTTCTGTGTCCCGGCTCCTCCCAGCGCAGGCAATTTATTTTGCAGCTCTTTTTGAAATTGAAATAAAGTATTTAGAAATTCAGAGAAGGGTCTTTTTTTTTGCCTGTAACAAATTCATGAGGCCCCCCACACACACGCACGCACACACACACGCACACACACACGCACGCACACGCACACACACACACACGCACACGCACACGCACACGCACACACACACACGCATGCACACACACACGCGCACACACACACACACACACACACACACCTCCCACTCATTGCCACACTCACCTCCTGAGCTGGGCTTTTTAAAATGGATTTCTATTTTCTTCCATTTTCCCTACGGTCGATTAACATCAAGTTCAGCAAAACTGAACTTAATGTGAGACATTGCACCGTTTCTGTGCTCTCCATTTTAATCTTTTTCTTTCAGTTTTTTAAACAAAATTATGTTATTGCGTTTCCTGCACCACACCCGCACTAATCAATATTCAACATTCATACCAAGCTTTCCCTCTTTTCATATTTTCCGCCATCTCTAGCCTGCAGCTCGGAGCCGGAGAACGTCCAGGCTGATGCCCAGAACGACACGACCATCGTGGTGACGTGGGAGCGGCCCCGCGCCGTCTACGACACAACCATCGACTGGTACACCGTCACCTACCAGAGGCTGCAGGGCCGAGACCAGAGCAAGCAGGAGTACAGGACAGACGGGGACCAGGATGTGGTACGAAAGATCTCTTTATGTGCACACTCCTCCTACGATGCGATGTTATCACGATACTTAAGCCACGATACCATCTTAGAATCATTTTGTGATATGTTGAGTATTGCGATAACATATCTGGCAATGTATTCACTTTATATTATGCATTTTTTCCAAGATACATTTTTCACTCGGTTAATATCCCGTTATTCGTTTTTATTGCAGCAAAATGGGTTTGTAAGTCAAGCCTGTCATAACACTGTCATAAAAACCCATTATAAATGTGGCATCATGCACCTGACAAACTGGACTGCTTGTATTACAGTCTACATAGTCTAATCCTGCTGACTCCTACCAATGACCGCACCAGGAAAAACTCAGCTCCATCTAGTGGAGTGACCAAAAGGTTTAATTAAGGTTTAATTTTGTATTTGCAATATTAATAATTGTTATAAAAAAAGATCGATATTAGGCATCCACGTATCAATCAGGCGGCAACCTCCAGTTGGAAGTGCCTTAAAACTTGCATTCTCTTTAATGACCAGCAGGGGGCGACTCCTCCGGTTGCAAAAAGAAGTCTGATTGTATAGAAGTCTATAGAAAATGACTCTACTTCTCTCTTGATTTATTTCCTCAGTAAACATTGTAAACATGAGTTTATGGTCTCAATCTCTAGTTTCAAGTCTTCTTCAGTACAGCATGATGTTCATTTAGTAAATTATGGTCCATTTAGAGTCAGACAGACCATAAAGCAGGGGATGCTTTAGGGCGGGGCTACCCATAGAGGTCGCTGCAGTGTCGTCATGTCCCTGTTTCTGTCTTACGTACTTTAACCCTTTCATATTGTATTTTTAGTTTATGAAAGTAAAAATATCTTATTCAGCATTCGGCTTTAGGGCGGGGCTACTGTGATTGACAGGTTGCTGCCACTACCAGAGCCGTATACGGCGTCTCCACGTCACTCCTTCGCGTTCCATATTCCATCTACAGTCTATGGTAGCGATACAATTTTGCCATGCAATACTATGCTGTATCACCCCCCCATCTCTACTCACCTTTGACTGCTTGTCATTTCAACTGCTGTCACTCCCTTTTCTCCTGCAGCAAATATTACAAATAGATAATAGATAAACTTCATTAGAATTCTCTCACACATCCATCCACTCGCTATCTGCCACTCTCACATTGCGACTGCTGCTGGGATCTGGGTTGATCAAAGTGATCGATCAATTGATTGATGGGGACGATCAATCTTGGCCTCTCAGCGGGTCACTGAGCATCCCTTAACGTGACCAGCACCATCTGTACGTGTAGCTGTAGCTCCGTAGCAGTGTGTATGTGCACAAGCCTTTTCATGTTTGTATGACTTGATTACCTGCAATAGAGATGCACTGAGGGGGCTTTTACATTATTGTTATTGGTAGATGTGAAACTTGAATTATTACTATATAATCATTACTAATAAAAAAATAGAAGTTATGATTTATTTAAAAAAAATTGTTTTCATATATTTGTATTTTTAGGGGGAAATAAACACACATGTAGTATTACAAATTGCTCAATGACCAAGAAACTAACACCTATGATAAACCAACTGCGTCCCCCAGGAGGCAACAACTTGTAACAACTTGTAACAACTTAACACCACCTGCTGCGACTGAGAGGGCCTGAAAACGAATCAGAAAGCAAGCAGACAAATAGATATAGAGAGCTAAAAGTGCTAGAGCACTGGTTGCACTGGTCTCGTCAAGTGGTAGAAGTATGGACTGGCCAAACCCAAACATCAACAATTCCAGGATCATTATTGCACCAATATCCTTTTTTATATTAATAATTAATAGTGTTAAAAGCTAGGGTTGGTGATCTTGAGAAACGAGCTAGAGTATGCTAAAAAAAAGATGATCTAACTAAAAGATCCAGCCCAGTGTTGCCAACTCCAAAAGTCGCTACATCGCCAAGTCGGCAACACTGACAGCCCGCTCCTTCAGGCCTCCCTCCAAAGATATTCCCCCCAAATGATCTTTATGAACATGAACAACAAACAGGGCTATTGCTAGTACACGCAGCTGTTAAGCTGTTAAGCTAGCAGCTTGTGGAAAACTCCGTTGACGAGCACTAAGTACACGGGAAGGTAGCACATCCAATCATCACATTCGGCCCAAATGTCATATTTGGAGGGGCCTATTACAGTCCCCTGTTACCGCCACAGAAGCTGGATTTGGCAGATCATTTTATTAATTGATTGTTGTCAGGATGTAATGAGGATTTCAACAAAATAAAATACCTAAAATGTTTTTGAACAAGATTACCAACCCTGTCTTTAACCCACAGTCAGAAAACTCACCTACATGTGACTTTTCAGGGTGCCATCATCCCCAGCCTGCTGGCCAACAGCAGCTACGTGGTGCAGGTGGTCGCCATTTGCACCAACGGACTCAGAGGACGATGGAGTGACCAGATCATAGTGGACATGCCGTTAGAAGACCCTGGTACAAACGTGCACACACACACACATACACAAAAAACTGTTGATTTCCGACACCTGTGAGCAAGTCTTTATTTCTTCCCCCTCTCTCTAGAAAGTGATTCAGATCCTGACGCTGTCACTAAAGAGCTGGAAGGCAACAGGGAGGTAGGGCGGTCCGTAATATCTGTGGTTTCACCTGATACCACTTTGCGTGTTCATTTTGCTAAATTTCTTTGCAGCGCTGAAGTTGACTGCATTCAGTCATATCAGTGAACCTAATTATTATGCAAATGATTGTAATTATGTCAGCGGAGGCTTGTCGTTGAGTGTTTGGAGAGCAGTACAAAAGGTTGTACGGGACTTTTCAGAGTGTATAGTAGAGATAAAAAAAAGACAGAAATTCTCCCAGGTTTTATGTTCTCTTCCACACTGCATTAATGGAGATTACTTTATTCCTTATTATCAGTTCATTTGAATGTTGAAGAAGTAACTGCGCCACCACTGTGTCTTTTGTAGGATGTTTATATTCATTCATTTAAGCAAGAAGCAGGGACGGCATAAAAATATGTATTTGTTACTCCTTCAGTAAGGCCTGTCCCTCATCGTCACATCCACTATCTACCAAACATCCTGTGTTCCCCTCCTGTTAGCTCTCACCTAAAGCCAAACCGGAGACCCCCCAGAACCAGAATCAGGTGGATTTGTCTCCAGAGGACCACAGCCCCGTGGAGGAGATCCCTGTGGAGCAGACCAGAGTTTACCAGAACCAACCTTCGCACCACCAGAACCTCCCGGTCCAGGTCAGCAGCCGCTCGACCCCAAAGACTCCGTCTGAGTCTGTTGTGCTGCAGAAAACCCGACTCAGCCAGAATGGGAAAAAGAAAGCTGACCGGAGCAGAACCAAACCCGATGACATGGATCAGAACTGGATTTACGAGGACAGCGTTCCGACGCGCGGCCCGTTCACCAAAGAGGCTTTCGACGGCAACGGCGCGATATGGGTGAGCGAGGTAACCGAGCAGCCGGGCTTCCTGTTTCCAGTTGCCCGGACAACAACGCTGCCGACAATTCGCCGACAAATCACAGAGGAGGCGTCGTTGTCGGAGTTGCCACATCAGGTAGTTCACTACACACGTTGCCTCTTTTTCCTCAAAGTTTTCATTTCATTCACCCTTAAACCTGATTAAAGGTAAAACCTAACGTTGTAACAAACAACTGGCTACCACACAAAATGACCCCACACACACACACGCACACACGCACGCACGCACACACACACACACAAAATATACAATAGACTACTATGTTTTAGATTAAGCCTCGTCCAAAGATCTGTCTCATGTTCTTGTAGTTTCCTCCAAGAAACCCAATGTTTTGTGTACCGCCCCGTCTACTCTCAGTCTGGGGATCAGGGTCCACCAGAGCAAGCCGGAGACAGCCGCCCCCCTTCCCCTCAGTCGGCCCTCTACACCCCTCCTGTGGAGGACGTCCACGTCACCGATATCTTCTATGAAGACACAGTCAACAGCTCTCCACTAGAAACCACCGCCTCTGCAGAATCCGGGTCTTCTGCTGCTGCTGCTGTGTTGTCAGGTCAGATTTTATTTAGGTTTTTTTCGGCACTCATATCTTTGATCAGTGCCAGGGAGGAATTGAAGCTCATAAATATTAGAATAGGAACCAGCAGAAGATTTTTCCTTCACTGATTCCTCCTGTGTGAATCCTCCATTCTGGTGAAATCAAGGCCGACATGTTAAGATTGTGTGTTGATTTCTTTCTTTAAATTGATACATTTTATAAATTGTTTTAAAAAAAGGTAATTTGTGTAGCTACTTTTGTTTCAATCTCTGAACCCATCGGTTGTCGGTCTCACAACCATTCAGCCTCGGGGGGTTCAGGTGGAGCCTGCTGGGCCAAGACTTCCTCTTCCATGCGCCACTCATTTGTTGGCTCATTTAATCCATGCATGTACTTTGTTCTCCTAGATACAAATACATTAAAAATGAAAAAGACAAAGAACATGTCATAACATTAGCATCATATATTAATCCAAAAACAGTATTTTTAAGTAAGGGACAAGAAAGAACAAAGACAAATGAAAACAAATTGCTATTTCAGCCAATTAACAACTTGAGACGTGAGACCGGAGTTGGAGTTAATATATCTGCATATGAATGCAGATATATTTTTTAAAATGCTAAATCATTCTGCGTTTCAGCCAGACACCAGATTGCTTGCAATACGCAAATCTTGTCCCGTTGCATTCATATGCATAATCTGTTTAGCAAATTGAACAGCCATTTGATACAATGATTAAAACTTAAGCAGCAGTAATCATTACTTACTAGTATTTACTCTGATTTCTCCAGTATTATTCAGGAAATGTTTAGTCAAGAATTCATGGATTAATATGTGAAGATCTCAAAATCTCTATTTTTTTTTCTTTATTCAGGATTCTTTGTTTAAAAATGCAGTATCTCGGTTCTCGCTTCCATGATTTTTTTGCTTGCGGGGCACATTTGTAATCATGACACAAAAATGAAAACTCACATGGTCGACGTCGTGCCACGCAGCTCGACCCGTGTGGCGTCACATCGTCATGGTGTACAATCTGTCCCCACAGGTGATGGAGTGGACAGAGTCTCCCTGCCGTCCACCGAGGACGGCGATGGCCCTGTGAACCAACCTCCAGAAACCATCAGCTCGGTTCCCTCCACGCCACCCTCGCCGCTCTGGATCACGGCGAGGGCGGCGACCACCAGCAACACCCTGGCCGAGTCGGTCTACAAATCATTCACCACCTCCTCTCTGCTCAGGGTGCTGATGCATACAACCCAGCCCATGTTTAACGGTAAGATATGGTGTTTACTTCCTATTAGAAGTGGCTATGAATGAATTTATAATATGAGGGATTTTACTCAACAGCAGCAATATTAGTATTATCATTTTTTGTGGTGTAGACGGCTGGTCTTAATTGCGGTGGATGGTTGACTTTTGTCCTCCAGGCTAATCACTGCTGTGCTCTGTGATCTGGGTGGCACGTTGTATATTGGCATGGTGTGGATGATGCTGGTGGTGGTGGTAATTATTATGGAAAAGAATAAGCTGGCGTTGATGATGATTAGAATGATAATCAGCAACTCTCTCCTCTGGTTCAGAAATGAAATTTGCTCGACTCTCACTCAAATCTTGCAGCATGTAGCGAGTCCACATGAGGTCATACTTGGAGTCCTTCAGGCTCGGTGAATAGGTGTACTTTAGGACTCCTCTTCTGGGTCTGCGTTCTTCTCTGTGGCTCAACGACGCACTCTGGTGGATGTTCTTTTCTTCTTCTTCTGTTCCTCTCACAGAATGCAGGGCTCACTTCCTCTTCAGGGCGCCTCTTTTCACCCAGATGATTTGTGACATCTCTTCATTCTGGAACTCAATAAGTCATTTCCATGTCTTGCTCTCCTCTTGCATTGTGTGTACGCTGTGGGCGTGATGACGACTGAAAAGTCCACCTCTGCTGAGGCAAGACTCTGTCTGAATTTCTGAGAAGTTCAATTCTTACCTTTTCTTCCATCTTTCCTGGAATGACAAAACATAATGCTGGTGGCCTGGAAACATTTTTTTACTTTGGCTTTTCTTCCAGCAAAGACACCCACGTTCAAGGTGGAGGGCTCAACCATTGGCCGCTCCTCTGGCTTAACAAACTCTCCGAACACGTCGAGTGGAGAGATCGTCAACCCCGCAAATCCTGCAGCCTCTGTCCCAGAAAGGGGCTCTGCTGAAGGAAATTTATCCACTCATCAATCACTAAACCCTTTTAATGAATACATCGACAGTTTGCGTCCCTCTCCCGCCCTCCCTGAAGATAAGAGCAGCGGCTTTATCTTTTATCATCCCGACAAGTCCTCTAAAGAGCACTCCATTGTCCGTCTACAAATGGATTCAGAGC
>JACSYO010001857.1:895000-905000 GCA_016806645.1 Ophiodon elongatus | reverse complement strand
TTACTAAATGAACAGCATGCTGTATTGAAGAAGACTTGAAACTAGAGATTGAGACATAAACTCATGTTTACAATGTTTACTGAGGGAATAAATCAAGAGAGAAGTAGAGTCATTTTCTATAGACTTCTATACAACCAGAGGAGTCGCCCCCTGGTGGTCAGGAGAGAGAATGCAGGTTTAACACATGAAGCTTTGACTTCTATACAACCAGAGGAGTCGCCCCCTGGTGGTCAGGAGAGAGAATGCAGGTTTAAGGAACTTCCATTGGCTTCACTTATGCTGCCTGCATAGATCATGAATCATGCCCTTTTCTCCTTTTATATGAAGTTTATAAGCATATGCGACTAATATAACCCTTATATGTGCTATTCTTTCTCACACAAAATGATCATGTTTAATACTACAGACAACTACAGACAGCTATAGACCAATGGAAAACGAAAGCAAAAACCTAGCATGTTTAGCTTCCTCTGAGCGACTAACCTTCGGTCTTATTTGTGTTTGTGTTGATTTTCAGGAGGTGCAGGCGTGCACGGTGGACATGGGCATCACTACAGACAGCTCCAATCACCCCAGCAACAAATGCAAGAACAGATACATAAACATACTGGCCTGTACGTCACAGTTCAACATGATCACTGTTCAACATTTATGATTGTAAAAGCCAGCGGTGATGAAGCTCATTGACCCTTTCCTCTCCCAGATGACCACAGTAGAGTCAAACTCTCCAACAGTTTGGACAGAGATGGGAAATGCGGAGACTACATCAACGCTAACTTCGTAGACGTAAGTATGTTTTTGGCAGACTGACTGAGTCCAGGTGGGTCTTTTCCATCATTGTAGGAGATGAACTGTGCAGCCCATCCAGTGTTGCCTTGACGACGTGGTGGTTTCCTCTGCAGGGTTATGAGCGAACAAGGGCGTACATCGCGGCTCAGGGGCCCCTCAGAGCGGGTAGGGAGGACTTCTGGAGGATGATCTGGCAGCAGAATGTCGGAGTCATTGTCATGATCACCAACCTCAAGGAGAAAGGACGGGTAGGAAGGTCACTCTGCGGCCGCTTCGACCGCCAGTCGGACACAAACACCATCTCCAGTTGATTTCTATTCTATTTCATGTAATCTAAAACAAGATGCTGAGATGTACCTTAAAGTGAATGTTATTTAGAGTAAAGAGTCAAAGCTCTGTGATCTGTCAAGGGAAATAAACAGGCAGGAAGTGTCGGGATAGAAACCCACATTAAATCAAATTGAGAATTTAGGTTTCAATGTCATAGCTTTTAAAGCAGTATCACCTGATTCTTTAGTCACTTTGGCAAACATGTCAGCAAACAGCTGCTTTTATTTACACTTCCAGAAGATACAGAGAAATACTAGAATTCATTTGGACTCGTGTTTGTGTCTACCTGACAAATGTAAGTCCAACATTCACTCTCTGTTTGGTCTCGATCAACTGCTGAGGGAAATACCTGGCTCTTCAGCTGCTACATGCTCCACTATGTTCACCAGCTAGTAGCTAGCTAGCTGGTGTTTGGTGCTGAGCAGGTAGTGCACAGTGGGTTCATTACAGCCTTTTAGCTCAAAACAGCTGCGGCTGAAAACACGGCTGGTGAGACTCGATCAAAACAGTGAAGCTGCTGGCTTTAAAACCAAAACAACGGGCTGAAAGATGATAAGACGCTCCATGGAGGTGAGGGGATCTCAGCATCTAGGAATCAGCCGGCAGGAGAAACCAAGCCTTTTAGGACCTAAGCCTCATTCGGTCGTCTTTCCACAGACCAAATGTGACCAGTACTGGCCGCAGGAGAGCCAGGAAGAATACGGCCCGTACCAGGTGACCCTGAAAAGCAGCAAGACCCTCGCTTACTACACACTGCGGACATTCACAGTCAGAGATACTTCAAATAAGGTACATCACACACACACACACACACACACACACACTCTATCCCTCTCCCTCCTTCCATCACACTCATACACCAACAAACAGCGCTGACTGAAGTGACAGTCCACAGTGAGTTTGGGGTTCAGTTCCAAACAAGTCTGTTCAAACTTAAAAACACTGTCTTTGTATCATTTCTGCTCCTCCAGGCGTGTCAGAGGAGAGTGGAACACACTGTCCTCCATTACCACTACACCCAGTGGCCAGACATGGGCGTCCCAGAATACACTCTGCCTGTGCTGTCCTTCATCAGAGCATCCTCCCGGGCGAGGACACAGGAGATGGGACCCGTTCTGGTCCACTGCAGGTGAGTATCTATTACTATTTCAGATATGCCATGCACTGAATCTATGTATTTGACATGTGATGTGTGTCACAGTGCCGGCGTGGGAAGGACGGGAACCTACATAGTGATAGACAGCATGCTGCAGCAGATCCAGGATCAGGGTACGGTGAACGTTCTCGGTTTCCTGAAACATGTCCGAACGCAGAGGAACTTCCTGGTTCAGACGGAGGTAAGAGAAGTGAGACAGGGACCATGTACTTCTGTCTTTGTGAGGACACTCTGACAGAATGACCTGAGTCTAACCTGAACCTTAAAACCAAGTCTAAACCCTGAAACAGGCCTCTTCAGGTCTCATTCACACTTTTTTTCTCAATGCGCATCCAGTCCATCTTAACTGTCTCTATGTTTCTCTTCCTGTCGCTCTCCTGTAGGAGCAGTACGTCTTCATCCATGACACTCTGGTGGAGGCCATATTGAGCCGTGGCACCTCAGTGACCTCTGAACTCCTCCACACTTATGTGTCTGACCTCCTGACCCCTGGGGCATCGGGCAGGACGCGCATGGACAAACAGTTTAAGGTACAGCATGTTTCTCCCACGTTTATAGGCCTCTGTTTTGTACTCTTGTTTGTCCTTTACAGTCGAGGCATTCAACCAACACTTTGGGTTTTCGGCCATATTACTATCATGCAGCTGTAATCAACTCGTTTTGTTGTGTTTCAGTTGATCAGTCAGCGCCAGGCGAAGCACGCAGACTACAGCACCGCCCTGAGGGACGGCAACGCCGAGAGGAACAGAGCCAGAGCTCTGATGCCTGGTAAGCAGGGCTGGTTTACTAAACCCACAGAGAGAGGTGTAAAAGTGTTTTACTGTTTCATCCACAGCCTGTTCAAAAACGACACATGTACCCTTAAAGGAACAGTGTGTTATTAAGTATGATTTCCATCGGGTACAACCACCTGAAAATAGGAGTCGTAGTGTTTTTGGTACCTCCAAATGATCCGTTTATATCTATATATGGAGCGGGTCCTCTTCATGGAGTCGACCACCACGTTTCTACGGTAGCCCAGAACGGTCAAGCCAAACACTCTAGATGGGGCCGATCGCACTTTCACGATTTCACGTCGGCCACCTAGTGTGCAGTCTGGAACCTCACCGCTACATATCGCCAGATTCTACACACCGCACCTTTAAGTCAGAGGTAGATGGAGGAGCAGGGCCACGTGGCCCCGGTTGTGATTGGTTCGCTCACCAGTCTGGTGAATATGTGCTTATGTGTCTGTGTCTGTGTTTTTGTACAGTGGAAAGATCAAGAGTGTGTCTGACCGCTTCAGAGGCAAACACCACCGGGTTCATCAACGCCTCCTACGTCATGGTAAGACGACTGGGAACTGTTTACTGGTTACCGCTTTACTCAAGGACACTTCGACGAAACATTTTCTAGTAGTTTTACGCTGCCGTGTTTTCACAGGGACATCACCACAGTAAGGAGTTCATCGTGAGCCAGACTCCTCTGAGCAGCACGGGGGCAGATTTCTGGAGAATGATCTGGGAGCACAGCACACACACTGTAGTCCGTCTGCCAGACACACACTGTCAGGTAGAACGCACACACACCACACACATACAGTACTTATACAATGAGTATATATAAAAACATACAATCTGACATGTTTTCCTCTTTTCAGAGTGAAGACAGGGAGTCTTGTGTTTACTGGCCAATTAAAGACCAGCCAATGAGCTTTGAGGGTTTCACTGTGTCATATTTGGGGGAGGAGCATGTGTGTCTGTCCAATGACGAGAGACTGTTGGTGCAGGACTTTGCAGTGGAGTCTCCACAGGTAACACACACATACTTTATTCTGTGTTTTACATATATATGTATATGTGTATATATGTTGTGTATATACATATATACTTTCTCTACTTCTGTGTAGAGTGTGTTGGAGGTGCGTCAGTACAGCGCCCCCTGCTGGCCCAACCCAGACAGCCCCATCAGGAACAGTTTCGATCTGGTCAGCACAGTCCGAGAGCACAGCAGACATTCGTACACACCCACAATCATACATGATCCGTGAGTATTACACAGACAGGATCAGGCTTTCATGTGACGCTTTCTTTGCAAGGATACATCTATGTGTGTGTGTGTGTGTGTGTGTGTGTGTGTGTGTGTGTGTGTGTGTGTGTGTGTGTGTGTGTGTGTGTGTGTGTGTGTGTAGGTTGGGAGGTGCTACATCAGGGCTGTTCTGTGCCCTCACTGCCCTGTCCAGTCAGCTAGAGGAGGAAGGAGCGGTAGACGTTTACCAGGTGGCACGGATGACCAACCTCATGAGGCCTGGAGTTTTTAATGACATAGTAAGCACACACACAATACTCTCAATGCTCCCATTTCTCTCCGTCACCACTTCATGATCTCTAAAATGAAAATTTAGTGAGCAACTTCACCCCAGCCGCTAACCAATGACATTCCAAAGAGTTTAGGAAAAAAAACTAGCTGTTAAGAGGATTTCGTTTTCTTTTACAATAAAAGATGGTTCAGTCTTAATTTCAAGTCTCGCCCCCACAGGAGCAGTACCAGTACCTGTACCGAGCTGTGCTGAGTCTGGTGAGCAGCCAGGAAGACCAGAGAGCCCTGCAGAGTCCAGAAACCAACGGGTCGGTACCACTGGGCCAGACTAACATCGCTGAGAGCCTGGAGTCACTCATGTAGACCCACGTACACACACACACACACACACACACACACACACACACACACACACACACACACACACACACACACGTCACATACACAGACATTGCATCATACGAGCACACAAACACACCGCCGTGGACCGAGTGCTTTGGTGACTGAGGTTTGGCCTGACAGGAGATGATCATCTCTGTGTCTGTGGTTCTGTGTGCGCTGAGCATGTGGCAGCTTTAGACAGGTCATTAAAAGTGATGACATGCACAGCAGACTAAGATACAGAATCCAGCAGATCATTTTGGATGTTAACCCTCATGTCAGATGAAGTGACCCAACCAGGCCAAGACATGAGTCGTCCTTTAAAGGAGAAAAGGTACCACTTTCTTATTAGGCAATTTATAAATGATTTGTGTTTAGTTAACTTATGATGATACTTTACTCATGCTATATAGCTCTACGGAAGCCCTGAGAAGTCCATTTTCTGAGTCTAAATAGTTTTCTTTCAGTCTCATCTCATCTGTGAAAACAGTTTGGGTGAAAATGTTTTGACTTGTGAATTTCTTAGTTTTTTTGTTCTTGTTGTTGCAACACTCATTTTGGCCACAAGAGGTTACAGTGCACCACTACTCCGTGTTCTAAATAGGACTAAGAGCTGTCATGTTTCCATGCACTCTAAACACAAGGTACATATAATGTGTGATGGAAAGTGATGTAACATTACTGTCATGTCTTTCTTTTGGCACTAAATGTATTTTAATCGACGCTAATCTGGGAAACATGAATGCTTTCAGTCCTATTTAGAACAGGGGGAAGTGGTGCACTTCATCCTCAGACTATTACGCAACAAACACCAAAAAAAAGACTTGCCAAAAAATTTAAATTTAAATCACAGATTATTTTTTCCCACTTGCCTGTCAGGGCTTCCGTATGGATCAGTTAAAAGTCTTTAGATAAACAATGTTTCTGTTGCCAGGTTGAGAAAACTTCTTTTGATTGGTCAACAGTTCTTCCTGGAAAAGGGCTGTAGACAATATGGACAAAATCCATTTAGAGCAATTGTACCAACATTCTTGATGGCTTATTGAACACCCAATGAGCATTTATTAATAAATTACCAAGATTTATAACGGTACTTTTACAGAGTAGAAAGGATAAAAACCAGCCCAGCCCAATAACTGATCTATAAAGCATTAGTAAATGATGCATTACCCATTAATAAAGTCATTAGTTACAATTCAGCAGTCCTTTATAAGGGAGGTTCGTTATTAGGAAGTGGTACCAATATTTCATTGAAAATTATTTTTCTTAATGATAAAAGGAGTCACCTTTTTAATTATAATAACAGACCTACTTTAAATTCATAACTTCTGTCTATTATCATCTTTCTTTAACATTTATTTCTTTGCCTTTTTTCATCGCTCTCTTGTCTTCTAAAAGACAAAAGTGTAGATGAATAGAAATTGGAAAACAGGCAAAACAAAAATAGAAACAAATACAAATTAGATAAAAAATAAAAGTAGAAGAAGACTTAAAGGTAAAAACAAAAAGGGAAATGATGTAGAAAATGACATTCTCCTTAACTCTTGTTTTCCTACATATTTTATGCACCGCACATTAACCTACAGATTTTGGGGCTCAAACTACCACGTATGCTTATTGAGAGTCATATTTTGATTAACCCAAATCTCTTAAGGCCTCACTCGTGACACTAAATTGACTGCTGTTGAATTTCTCCGTTCATGTCTTGTTGCCACTGGCTCCACGGTCTCTGGTACCCCGTGCCTTTTGTAATTCATGTTATTGTACTTAAACCTGTTTTGATACAACAACTGTGTGACTAATATGCCAAAATAATGATCTGTGATTTTTTTTCTTCTATTTTCTACTGCGCTTGTTACTTTCATATGTTGAAGTCAGAGAGGAGATCAAATGTCAGATGTTTTGTAAAAGATGCAATCTGGGATTTAAATGCTATTCCACACAATGTCTGTCTGCTGAGTATCAAACAGGACGGCCCTGTGAGCCTGAAGTATTACGGCCATTGTAGGTAAGAAATAATAATAATAATAATAATAATGACGGAGCTGGGACAGGGGGGTAGTAGTTTCTGAGATTAATGTTGAGATCAAAAAAGTAAATTGATGAGGAAAAAAATAACAAATTAACAAGAAAAATAAATTCTAGATAAAAGATTTCTGAGACTATAACGTCAAATTGTACTTTAGATTGAAATTTAGCCACAAGGAAATAATTGTGATTCTAGTCCAGAATCACCACATTATCATAGGCATGCAGACTTCAGAGAGACATTGCAGTAAATTGGCCTATTCAGAAGAAAACAACAGACTTTTATGAGTTTTGTTTCTCTCGTAAACTTTAACCTCAGAGTTTTTCTCAGAATATTCCCCCCCTCCCATGGCGCTGTCATTTCTTCTTCTTCTCCCCTACAATGGCTCCAATACGCTGTTGTAGTTTTACGATGAATTCCAATGTTTGGTTTTCATAATATTAAGGAAACATGAAAACCTCTCATCACTCATTGCAAGAGAATACTCAAGCAATTAAAATCATAAAATCTGTACATTAGTCAGCTGAGATAGTTGTCAAACATTTAGCGTTCAGACGAGACAAATCAGTGGAAAGACAAACCGCTGAACGTGCCGATATTCTGTTAAACCTCGGACTGACTGACATTCAGAAGCCGAGCGCCGCGACTCCCTGTGCATCCCTGTGCATCCCTGTGCATCCCTCTGCATCCCTGTGCATCCCTGTGCATCCCTCTGCATCCCTGTGCATCCCTCTGCATCCCTGTGCATCCCTGTGCATCCCTGTGCATCCCTCTGCATCCCTGTGCATCCCTCTGCATCCCTCTGCATCCCTGTGCATCCCTGTGCATCCCTCTGCATCCCTGTGCATCCCTGTGCATCCCTCTGCATCCCTCTGCATCCCTGTGCATCCCTCTGCATCCCTCTGCATCCCTGTGCATCCCTCTGCATCCCTGTGCATCCCTGTGCATCCCTGTGCATCCCTGTGCATCCCTCTGCATCCCTGTGCATCCCTGTGCATCCCTGTGCATCCCTCTGCATCCCTCTGCATCCCTCTGCATCCCTCTGCATCCCTCTGCTCTGCATCCCTCTGCATCCCTCTGCTCTGCATCCCTCTGCATCCCTCTGCATCCCTCTGCATCCCTCTGCATCCCTCTGCTCTGCATCCCTCTGCATCCCTGTGCCAGTAGCTACGACTGTTTTCATTCTGAGTCCAGCGTGCCCATAGTGTCGGGCACGATCAATCAACCTCTGAATCACTTTCAAACAATGTTGCGGCTTCTGTATGTGCCTATTTAGCATCCACCCTGCACCACATTTAGAGCACATCTGGGGATGCAAAATGGCACAAACCATCGGGGCTACTGCAACTGTGCCGGCGAGTGATCCCCACCAGATCTGACTGTAATGCGTCCGAACTCTTTCTCTGTAAATATCCCTGAATACATCAAAAGGCCAAATTACTGTATGTTTATACTGTACCTCTATATATTTTCTATTTTACTATATAAAAAAGTGATTTTCTAGTCATTTACACATATACAGTATAACTGTGTGGATTCTATTTGATAATTTTAGCCTGGAAATATTGATCATGTTTATAGTTTTAATGGAATGTTATCTCTTTTTATCTTTCTGATCACAGTAGCAGCTTAATGTCTATACCTTTATCTCCAGCCATAAACTGGTGCAGTATGTACATAGCAACAAGTGGAAGCAACACCAACCTTGTGTATGATTTTGAATTTGTTTCTTTTTCCAGGAGGGAAAAATTAATAAAGTGTTCTTGTTTAGACCCAAACTCATCCCTTCATTTTATTAAACGGTCTCAAACACAGACAGACAGGTTTATCATGATTTTATTTATATTATAATACATTGTATTGCATGGTCTCCCCTGATCAACCTGAACGTGACACGATAGTAAAGACAAACGGAAGTTAAATAATCAATGCACAACCATGAAAGGTTAACAAGGATTAAGTCCAAACCAAAAATATATATATTTCTATATAATCATATTAATGTTTGTCATGACACATATTATACTGAAGCAGTCCCGTGAGATAAAGTGTATATAGTGCATTAAGAATAAACCTCGTTATGCAGTGAGATTATGAGTACCCAAACTGGGGAGTATTTTTTTTTTCTTACTATTTGTGTAAAAAGAAGAAAGAAAAGTCAAGCACTTAAAACCAGAGCAGATGTCCATCCTGCCTTCACTTCACTTCTCACTCACATCCCCGTCACTTTCCAAATGATGTTCATGTGTGTAGTGGTTTTGTTTACATGCAATCAGTACTGAAGATGATATCACATTACAGGGGCTGTTTTTTTATTGTGTATTACTACAGCCCTCTTTGTTTCAAACTCAAACTGCACGAGGATAAAAAAATAAATAAAATAACTTTTCTCTAGACTTTAATCATCTGAGCCAAATATGCTACTATAAGAGACTAGATTGAGAACTGGATGTCAAAATTATTCCGAGGTGCATCTAAACACAATATCCTGATTAAAAGCACAGCATCTTATATTTTGTTTCTGATTTCTGATCCTATAAAATGACTAGTTTATGGCAATAAGTTCACAGTCGACGGTATCAACCTTTTTGTCCCGCCTCTTTAGTCTCATCACAGAATGTTTAGATTCATCTCTGTGCACACTACCCCGCCTGACAGAGGCTAGAAATCGTTTCATAATCTAATCCTATTTTTGACATCAAGTAAAGCAATCGAAACTTATTGGAGAAGATAAACCTCAAAGGGGCGGGGCCAAACAACCATGTTTTTTTGCTTGCTTTCCTCGTACGTCTGATTTAATCAGGGAACAACCGTGCTGAATAAAATGATCTCCATTTGGCTGCTCGTGGAAGCTGTCTTTCTCTGGAAGCGTCTGGAAGCTCAATCCAGCCTCGTCTGCGTGAACGTCTCTTTGATTATACACGAATATATATATATATATATGTATATATATATATATATGTATATGTATATATATATATATATATATATATATATATATATATGTTACTTAGATT